>VYYJ01001235.1:0-34021 GCA_021029165.1 Cyphoderus albinus | reverse complement strand
ATGGAGACTTAAGATTTGGGATTTAGGAGTATTTTAGGAAGGGAAACAACCTCCAATCGGTGGGAGCTCGTGAAAAAATTTACACGTCTTGCGTAAACCTCGTAAGTTCATCGTGCTTCGCCTGAAGATAAGAAGATTTAGATTGATAAGATGAAAAATGCAGATGTTTTACCTCATGTTACACATTCCATCTCGAAATAGAAATACCAATTGATGCAATCCCAGAATCAGTGTAATTCTCTGTTTGTTGTAAATAAATAAATAGCTTTGGTAGTTTGATATATTTGTGTCTGGTCGAGATTGAGTTACGATCCGATTTCCATGTTTTAAAAGAGTTCACAAACTGATGTGATGTATCGCATTTTATAATTTTGTTGTGTTGTATTGATTTTGCACAAGTCTTTTAGTTTAGTGATGCTGACTACTGTTAACAGAACAGAGGTAAGACAAAAAAAAATTTAGCCTTTCGTCTCGAGTGCTGCAGTTCAAAAAAATCTAAACTATAATTTTTATGGCAAATGTTCAAGCTATAATAACACGATTTCAAGTTTCCAAGATTTGTGTACACGTTTATCCAATAGGCTAAATCCATAATGGTAAAATTCTTTAATCGAAAAAGCTTAGCTTTATGTACAGTTGAGTGTAAGAAATATAAAGTCTAACTATATGTCATTTTCTCAGGCTGTAATTAATTTCGCAACTGATTTCTTAAGTCTTAAGTCTTTAAGTCTAAGAGGAGTGGCGAATACTGTCACGGGATTATAACAAGTTTTGTTGTGAACAACAAATTAGCCTGTGTTACGAGGGCTATTACAACTCATTCAAAGAAAAATCTGCACAAATATTTTGATCATTTGAAATATAACGTATTTGAAAGCATCCAAGACAGCATTTGTGATTTTCTATTTTTTAAATTGTTTACAACCTGTGGGATTGGATGGATGAAAATTTCTAAGACTTTGTACACAAACAAATGTCATCATATTTGTTGTCTAAATCTGGACTGAGGACGTTTTTAGTATTTATTCGTAATATCTCCAGACTCAGACATCTGTTACTTCATTGGAAAAGAAATGGAAAAGAAGCCCAACAGCGCTGAAACCTTGCCCATGTTTTCTGAGGGATGAATTGAAGTAAAACGACTGAGAGAAAGTAAGCTGCTTTGAATACCTCAGCATTTTCGTATTTTAAAAATTGTATGGTTAAACCTAGTCTTGATGGATACCTATTTTTCAAGCCTTACTTTTGGACAGCAGTACGGGATGAAGATAGAATTCAGGATGAGATCTTTTTGAATGTTAAGGTCAAAATGAAATATGGCGAAAGTGAAAGTAAGTCATACATGTGTACCCGACTACATGCCTATTTATGCATGCAAGAAACTTATTAGAAAGAAACTCAAGCTGTTGAGACGTAGTCAGTAGACCAGAGTATCATCACAACATTCAGAGTGTCTCCGTATCTTGTGAAAACTTTCTCCTCTCAATCTAAAGTACAAATGCGTTTCTTCTATATTTTTCTTTCTATTTTACCTATGACCGAGAAATTGATACAACACACAACACACACTACAGGGCTGTTTTTCTTTGAAAGCTCAGGACCAGCAGTTATCCTGAAAAATATACTTACACCTACTCAACTCTGAAACCCAAAAAAGTACCCACGTTAGATACGTACAACAATTTCTCATGTCCCGATTTTTTTCTGGAAAAGTAAAGAGGAGGTAAGGCGCCCGTATGCATTAATTTCCTTCTTTCTTTCTGGGTTTCACTTATTTGGTTCCTGGAACACAATAGGCCCTACTTTTATTTATTCGGTTTATTTCACCAGTTGAAGTGATAAAAGGTTATACTGACTGAAGTTACATTACTTATACAAGAAGCGTAATATCATCTGTTTCATGCGTAACATGGAGTGACATTTCACGTCGTTCTTAATGACAGCCTTCCGTGTTTGAGTGCTACTACCACCCACCCCCTGAATAAAATATACTTTCAAGTTTATTTATTCTACAGGAAACACAGATCCTTATATATTTTGTTTTCCTTTTTTATTTCACTATTTACGAAAATAATTTAATACATACTTATGTGGTAGTAAAATGTTACTATCTTCATTGATATTTTATAAAGATCTATTAAAATTTAAATTTAAAAAATTTAAAGTTTGTATTATCGTCTCAGTTTCAGTTCAAATTGAACTTGTGGAGCTGCAACTTAACCTCCTTGAACTTGTTGATGCACAGAAAAATTATAATAGTCAAACAAACAAGTAGTTTTCATCTCTACTGATACAACTGTGACATCCAAATAATATTTACTTGCAAATTTTACTTTTAGCAAAAGCATTTATACATGTTTGATTTGTTTGAACAATTTTCAAAAGACAACAGTTGAGGTATAACTGCAACGTGGAAAACGGTTTAAATAGAAGTTTACCTGCTTGCTTCGCTCGAATTTTCTACTTACATACTTTTATTTGAATATTTCTTCCTGGTTGCCTATTTTTGAAACACTACAAGTTGCTTACTTTGAAAGTAATCCTCAAACTCTAAAAAATTGTATTTACACGAAGATACATATTCTTTCCTCAAATTTTCATTTGCCCTGTTAACTAAAATCTCATGCAGTTACCCTTTTATTTAAATTCATAAAGTGAGCATACAGTTTTGTTCAGCACTCGAATTTTAATTGCGGATAATAAATTGTAGGTAATAAGAAATACCATGGTGGGCAAGATCAGCGTATCATGGAACCTGTTTCTAGCTATGGAGAAGCGTTCTCAATTCACAAGAAATGCAAACCAAAAACAAGTTGTGGCTGTGGTAAGTATGAAAGGAAATAGACAAAGTTAAACCTAAGGTAGAGCTCGGTAAAGATTTGGCTAACCAAATGAAAATAGCGTGGAGAGCGGAGAAGGAGCAGCATGCTATGACTTTCTGCAGTGTGTGCTCTTGTCTTCAGTTGGATTCCAACTTTTCTCAGACAAACATCGTTTCGTGTTTGAGATGAAGGCTGCTGGAAAACGCACGAAAAGATTTACGATAAAGTAACTAGATTTAACTGACTAACAAATAAGCATGAAAACTTAATTTCTCCAAATGTGTGCAAATTAGTAGGTAGCAGTTGCTTACTCACTTCCGGTTTGGTGCTAATTTGTTTTGAACAGTGTTAATAACGGGCAATGTTTATAACTCGGCACAGAATAACGCACGCAACTGACGTAGTATTGTAAAACTTTTTGGTGAAATTTAGAAAGGAGAAACAGTTGTGTTTTATGTTAAGAGTACGTATACGTCATGTTTGACTTTTGAGATGTTGTTAGAAAACCCGTTGTGATCCTGCCAAAAACAATGAAGGATTTGGTGACTATCTCCTGAGATTAATTACAAAATTACTGAAGCTTTGGTATGCGGGTGGAATTTTTCTCGAAAGTGAGTGAACCATTATTAAAAGTGGCATTAGCATAGCGAGCCTTCACGCAGCCCCGCAGAGGGATTTGTTTCAGTTTGTTCCGTCTCTGTCATTCCTAGCTCCAGTCACTTGAACACCAACTTCAAAAAGAATTGTTTTAAAACTTGAACGCTTCGAGTGGTTTTTAGCCCTTTGCCGAACGTTTCTTGCTATAGAAAAGCCGAAGCGAATATTGTGAGCAGCAGCCCATTTTTTCAATGTGACAAACTTGTTGTCATTTCATTTTTGCTTTGTACTTTGTGAAATAAATCTTCTAGTCCAACTTTATATGAGGTACTGCAGGAAGCAGAAAACAGGGATGGGTTCAGATGTATCTCCTTGCTGATGGATTATCATTTAGTGGGTCATTAATTTTAACAGTTGAATATATTAAAGTCAAATACAGAGGTTCAAGAGAAAATATATAATTAAAAAGTATTCCACAAAGCCATTTTTAGCTGGAAAAGCGGAAGGGATAGAATTTTCATAGAAATGTTATACATAAAGTTCAACAATGAAATAAAGTATTATTCCATTCCAATGAACACGTTTAAAAATTTACATACGAATGTCAGAAATAAATCAGAGGAAGCAATGTTGCACCTCTTTAAGGACTTGTCACTTTAATTATAGTATTAATTTAAAGAAGCCTGAATGTTTACCGTGTAAAAAAATGAACGTCACGCACGTCACGAGTCATTTGACATTCATAAACTAAAATTGTGATACTATTAACTTTGGTGTGTGTGGTGACAGGTGCAGAAATCTTGCTAACAACGTTAACCAGGAACTTATTGTTAGTGCAAAGTAACTTCAATAGAAATAATGGGCGATCAAATAAGAAACTGAGCAGAAGAGGAAACATTTTTAAAGTATCTGGAGAATCACTGTTTCTGTGGGACTGATAGGAGACGTCGGGAAGCAAGTGAGTAATTCTTCCACTCTTCCACGTTGTTATCTGGTCAAAGTGTTTGTTCATTTTGATTGTTTCATTCATCATTGATTATATAATAAAAGAGTAGAGAATGTTATCAATTAACTTCTTAAAAATTTCAGATTTTTGTCAATAATATGAAAACCATTATTTTGAAGACTTCGTAATGTTAAAAAATTGCATTTTAGAGTGGTGTCAATTCTTTCATTAACAGCTAACACATACATATTTATATAACGATTTGGATGAGCTCATGTGCAAAGTTCTTGCATTGCTATGCTATATGTATATTAAGAAATGAAGATATTTATTCTTGAATGCACCTTTTTCCAAGTAAAAAAGTGTTACAATAGCTGTGGTTATTACAAATCAAGCATCCCACAGGAATAATAGTTTCCGTGAAGATAAAGTTGTATCCGACCGAGATGGTTTCAGTAAGGTCGGTTGTTGCTTTCTCGTTGTGCTGAATGACATTTCTTTTCATTCATTTCATTTTAGAATCTGTCATTGGCTGTTAATATTAGTGTCGACGATCAATTGAACAAGACATGAAAAAGAAAGCCTCCCAAAAATGAAATATTTACCCAGTATTTCGCCCGTGATGGCAAACATTAAATATGTTCAGTCAGTCAGATGACAATAAATGGAAATATAAGTTTTAACATCAATGACAAGTTGCTTATGGCGAAAATGACGGGTGACTAATATTTATTACCAAAGTAGACACATGCTTTATTACAGGCAACTGTAACTTTGAAATATACTTTGAACACATATCGTTCTGGTTCTTATATGGTTAGACGCTTCTGCTTCCAATTGAATTGTCCATTGTTCGTGTTGTCATTCTGGAAGACTATCCAAAATCTAAACTCAGAGGAATTGGAAAGGTTTCTTTTGTCATTCTACTGAATGCATGCAACTGCCTTATCTTTCTACGTCGGTCCTTGTGAGTTACTATACAATATGTCTGATAACACCATTGCACCACGTTGAATCAAATTATTGTTCCTCATACGAATATCTATTTCCCCCTTTTTCATTCAATAAATGAAGAATGCAGAAGAAATAAGGACAACCAAAAATACTCACACTGAAAATTAAACCTGTTGATGTAAAGGCGAAATCCATTTTCGTATATTGTTGAGCTTATTAGAGTTGAGAAAATATAGTTAATCTTAATTATAGATCTGCAGCTAACTTCACTTTGCAAATTGATATAGTTGAGCAGAAAGAAAATCTCTCAAATGAAACTTGTAACTAAAAGGAATGTGTAAAATTAAAATATTTGTATCTGGTCTAGCAAGATAGTACAATCAAGTAAAGTATGAGAATTAGGTTCTAACTTTTGAAACACATGGATTATGCACATTATCTGTCACACCTTTCACTAGTTTTACTGGAGAAAGAGGTGAAAACAAACTTTTCTCCGTCACTACCAGCAGTATATTATTTTGGTAATTCGTCGTTCTGTCCCCAAACCCAATAGTCTCTTTCCTAAGATAGAACGATACGCATTATTTTCTTCTTCTATACAGTACTACTTTCTTTTTCCTTACCATTCTACTTATAAGTTATAACTTCGTTAATCTTTGTTATTACTTTCAGCATTATCGCGTTTCCCCAGAAAATGCGTGCTCCTGTGTAATGAAACGCAAGCAGTTATTTACGCTGTAATGATAGTTTTGACTAGCGGAAACTCGCCGTCACTAGTCAATATTCCATCAAATGTACCCATCTACTGCAAATGACTCAAATAATCTTACTTATTTCACTTCAGTAAGTACGACTTTGTTTTAGAGCATGCGAAGTAGAAACAACTACATTTACCTTCTACAGGCCAGAATATCTATTCCGTTATTACTTAAATTGCCCTGTCACCTGCAAAACAGCCTTTAACAATAATACTAATAAAAAGCTGAATTATTAGTAAATTAATCGAATGACAACTAATCGCTGCGTCGGAAAAGGGTGTAACATACCCAACGTAGCAAACTGAGAAAGCTAAAGTAATAAAGAGGTAATAGATCACTTAGCTAATAGCTACAAGCGTAAAGCGTCACTTTCAATATTTGCACTTAGATTGGGATTGGGACATAATATTATATTATCACAGTAATGTACACACAGTTGCGGATTGCTGCTACTAGGCGTGTTGCTTTCTAATATCTTTCTGCTTGTCATCAGTATATCAGTTACAGTCAGAGAGCCGCGATTCGTTAAAAGTGTTATTTTGATCCATCCTTTCCTTCGTTTGGTAACTGTTTGTCATTATCTTGTATACCATGTATCTCTTAATCAGTAAATATCTCAAGTCAATATAGCGTCATATTTTTCATTTACTTTCACATTTGCCGTTTTAATATTTGCATTTTCTGAGTATGAAAGTACATGTATTGATGTATTTGAGATGGATACTCAATACGTCATTCAATTGGAATTGTTCGAGTTAATATGTAGGGAATTCAAAGGGAACAGTTTTAGTTTCCATACTCCATTAACTTAATGTAAAAGGGATAACGATGTTGAATATTATTTTAATAGATTAAAGTATTTGTTTATCACTGACGTTAGCAGTGGTCAGCTTTTATGCTTAAAATAAAATACGCGTCGACTAAATTTAACTCACTTTTCTTGAAATGCTGCAATGAGTTCATTTATAAAGCTAGATCTCAAAAAGGAGTGTCTCTGTGGAGCACACTGCTAGTTTTCTCATTTGGCCTTTCCATATCATTCACATCCCATCGTAACATAAAATCATATAATCAAAGAACGTCATTTCTTTTCGCCATCTTCGAAAGTGGCGTTGAGAAACACTAACGTGGACAGGAATGAGACAGAGCATCTTACATTGACATGTTGCTCAATATGGCTGACTCTGACTGTGACCGGATCTGTCCTTGGCAAAAAACTGTAATGTAATATGGGTTGCATTTAGGGAAAAACTCGATGGCTTTCCCTGTCATTTTAATCTACAGTGAAAATGAATCTCGGAGTCTCGAGATGCTAAGTTAATTGACGGTCCAGTAGTAACTAGTATAATTTCAGAAGAATAGGGACGATAATGTTTAATTAATTGCAGCTAAAATACAAAATGGGTATTGTGTTATACAACACATCTCTAAGTTGCATAAAATAATCATTCATTTCGAGTAGGCATTACGGTATGTAATGTAGCTTAACTCTCTGGCTTATTTTATGGGTTTAGCAAAATTGCGCCGTAAGATAAATTAATGATACTAATGATGATGCCGACCGGAGTTAATGATATTAAATGTGCATGATAAAAGTTGAAACATCCAGAGTTTGGCGTTGTGAACAAGATGATGTTATGTTAGCTTTTAAATGTAAAGCTTTAGGATATTTTACGGTGATATAACTTTTCACATTCACAACATCGCCTGATTATCATTTCGACTTTCGACTCCAGCATGCTACCAGCTACAGGAATAAAAATAAGACGCTACGAAATAACTTTGGATTAGAAACAGTAAAAAATAAACTAGTGACGATTTATTTTGTCTTAATACTTCGTGAGTTGTTTTCAAAGATACATAATAAATCGATTGCACTACTTGTGAAGAAAGCATAAAATTGTCATCAACCAAACACAATTTGTAATAATTGTCATTGAAAGTAAGCATCTAAATGGAATTCTCTGAGAGCCTATTAATAATTGACATAATACATTTTACCTAAATAAAACCAGCCAACCAGAAGCTTTTAATTCAAAGTTATATTACAAAACAAAATAAAACTAGTTCAGTTTGGAATATCTGCTGGGTAATTAGTCAATGTTTAGTTGGATTTCCAATCTCGTTAAGTTTTCCTCATTCCAATTCAGAAAAGAAGTCAAACACATGAGAAGTTTGATTGGAAAAGTTAACTTGATAATAGATACACCTACCATTTTATTATGTAGACAAGCGCCCTCTTAAAACATGTTAGCAAATTTCACAACATTTACTTTACGTTACTTTTAACTTTGAGAGCTTTTAAATTAATTGCCAAAATTTAATAAATTCGTGTTGTTATTCTGTAGCAAAAGTCAAAAGGATTTCTTATCATTAGTGTTCCAAAGAGACGGAATCAAAAACATTACCCCGAAAAAAAGTATTTGTGAAGTCAGAATAATGGGCGTCTCACTAAATCTATAAATATTTTGTACCCTTTCAGTCTAGTGTGGTGTGACGCATAAACTTTTTAATCAACGGCAAAATGAAACTTTTCTGCACTAACTACTCTTTTTCCTTTTGTCTCACTTGTAGTAATGTTTCCAGCATAGGCTCGAGACTTTCTCCTTAAAAGGTAGAGTACAAAACCCTTGTTTTGTATATCTTTACCCAAGCTTAAAATCCTATTCTTGAGAAAATTCCAAACACAAGATCCAAGAAATTCATAGAGTTATTTCTCATTAATTTAAGACAACAATTCACAGGAAAAGTTAAAGGAAAAAGTAGGTGGTTTTACCTCAATCTACTCTATGCCCGGCCCTTTCCTGCCAAAAGTAGTTTCATGATCACGTTGCGCACAAACAAAGTTAAATGGACCGGGGCAATATATTATCACTTTCGAAGACTTAGCAACGTGACCCCATATGCAAAGAAACAGACAGGATATTATCGTTTGATGTTATATTGGACCATATGTAATACTACATATCATCTACTGTATGCAAATAACATCTGCGCCACAGTCACAACTCGCAATCTAGCAAAATTGACAATGTAAGATATTCTACGTATGATATGCTATGAAAAATCTAAGGATGATTTTTCTGTTAACGTCTGGCACGTCCAGAAATATTATAATATGAAGAAAGGAGCTGGAACTAAGCTTTGCATGAATGAACTTTTTGTAACCTTTGTAAAATAAGCAAGCGATTCTAAATCCTCCTCCCACCCCATAACTCCATTAGGATTAAATTAGCCAAACCTAAGAGGGCTGCTGTCACGACAGGAGAAAAACCTCACATGTTGTGTATAAAGGGCAATGTTAACTTCAAGAAAAGTAAACATCATCATGATAATAGTTTTATAAAAACAACATGAAAGAACATTAGACGCACTTGATATAATGTGTCTCTCCCCTTCTGGTTTTTCTGTGAAATTCGGAAGAAATATAGAAACTAAGATGTCTGACTACAATGAAATGAAAGATTGGGAGAAAGAAAACAGCGAGAGTGTAGCATTCCTCTCTTAAATACACATTATCATGAAACACATCCGGAATTCCGGAAGCGCTCTAAGAATAAGAATAATAAATAACTACAAACATTAACAAAAACATAACACAAAGCGTTGTTCTGTTTTCTTTCTTTTCCATGTTTACCCCCTAGAAGCGAGTTGAATCTGGACAGCGAAAGCTGGAGTGACAGAGCAAAACAAAAGACTGCTGGAAAATTTATTCAATTCGTCGACTCCAAATGTTCGCTTCGCTTGAATGGCCAGAATTCCAATTCTAACTTGGAAAACGGAAACTATCAAAGCGTGTTACATACAAACTCCAGTGCTGAGTTCTATAGTAAGTGTATCTAGTACCCGAATTGAATGTGTGCTGCCGCTGTTGGACAGATAACAATAAAGCGATAATACTTAATGGAAAGCGGAAGCAAAGCACACGGGTACCTGAACAATTACAACTACCAGCAAGATGATCTTGATCGGGAAGCAGAAGGATCAGGATCAAGTGGTTACCAGTTTGGATCACTCTTATTTTATGGCAATGAGGCAGAAAATGAAACAGAAATATGGACGAACTCTGCAAAGAGAATGAAATTAAGCGTGACTTCCACTTCTGCGTCTCCTTTCCCTCTCCTTCACTCCCAGGAAGACATAGCCTCTTTCGCTTTTACAGGAAAAGGTCATCGTCATCATCATAGTCAACATTATAATCAGCATCAGCAATTACACAACAATTTTGACGTTGGCTCCGATTCTAGTGCAGCCCAGAACTTAATTGATACGGCTGTCTCAATGACCTCGGGTATTCTAGATGACATTGTCTCATCCACTTCCTCTTCCCCATCCCCAGCTTCTTTCCAGCATTATTTAGAGACTGACTTTGTGACCACAGGAATGTCGGGTGATCAGCTTGTTACTGACACCGACTTCACAATGAATGAAACTACGAATTCCTCCATTTTTATGCCAGTACGTGACCCACTCTACATAACGATACCAATTACAGTGATTTACGCAACTATTTTGCTTGTTGGATTACTGGGAAATGTTGTTACCTGTATTGTCATTGTTCGATCTCGTTATTTACACACCACGACCAATTACTACCTGTTTAGCTTGGCAATTTCCGACCTCCTCTTGCTTCTCTCAGGTAAGGCAAAACCATAAAAATGCAACATGTTGCAACATAAAATTTATGACAATATTACACTATATAAACTAATTTTTTAGGTCTTCCTGTGGAAATGTACTCAATGTGGAAACGATATCCATACATTTTCGGGGAATATTTCTGCATTGGACGCGGCCTGGCAGCAGAGACGTCCAGCAATGCTACAGTCCTCACAATCACGGCTTTCACGATAGAGCGATATCTGGCGATATGTCGACCGTTTATGATTCAGAAGTGGCAAAATAAACTGTCAAGAGTTGTGCGACAAATCATTATCATCTGGGTCATTTCCATCTCGCTTGCGATTCCACAGGTTAGTGAGGTCTTCTTATCACGCTGCATTATCACAGTCAGTCAACCACTGACCACACTCAGTAGCAAGTAGTAACCATCAACCATCGCCATGATTTTTGCTTACTAATTGCGTTACTTGTTCACATATTAAAGAAAAATTGCTTTTTTAAATGGTAAATGATAAATGTTGATGCTGCTGGTTACATCATGTGAAGATCATGCAACCGTACCACAACGACGTTAGAACATTTAATAAAATACATTGTAGGATTTTATTCCATAAAGTTCTTGCTTCAGTTTTATGAACGATCACTGAACTCTGAACTTTCCATTTATAATGGAAAAATAACATCTTGATGCCACATTATGCTACATCCTTGTACAGTACACAAGGCTTTCGTTTTACTGAGTCAGAAATCGCAATATGGAAAATAACCATGCAAATACCTAGAAATAAAACGAGGCTTCAGTCTTGATGGACGAAATTTTGCCCTGAAAATAAATTGCTATTTTATTTTATACGTTACAGACAGAAACTCCTTATTAGATTTGATATGAATTGAGGCGCGGTCTCGTTTTTCTATTGGAACTGTTTAGTTTTTAATTTTAATAACATTTGCAACTAATTAATCAACTTTCCAGCTAATTTCAACTAATTTTCAACTTTTAATTACTATTAATTTGTTCAGCATTTAAACTTTCCGCTGTGGTGTACAATGTCACTTTTACTCATAAAATCTGAAACAAACAAAATTTTATACATTCGATGCTGAAACTCTGATAACTCTTCCGTACTCGCACGTTTGTTTAGTATTTTAACTACAAATATTTATCAGCGCTTATTGCTCGTACACTAGTAGGTCAAGTACATTTCCATACAGTTAAGTTATTAAACATTGGATATATTTGTCAAGAAGCGATTATAATTAATTATGACTAACAAGTAGATTTGCACAAGGTTGAAAATCGTGGAAAACAAATGGGGTTAAAAATATTTGTTAATGTTTTGCGTTGAAAATGCTAAAATCCTATTTATCATCTCACTTGCTATAGACATAGATGTTTATCAATGCTAAAATGTTATCCTTATCACTCACTAATGTAATTAATGGCCTAAAATCATCAAATGTTCAAGTTCAAATGTTCAAAAAACAGCAAATTTACTAACGATAAAGTTGCTATTAATCGTCGAATCATAAACAGCTAAAATTTTCTACTAGAAATTTGTGCTAATCGTGATTTTGTTGACAACTTAGGTTGACAATATGTCACGCTCAAAACAAACAAAAAGGTTGAAGCGTAGGAGATTCGTAATTTAATAAAGGTCTGGAACATCTTCCATTGAGGTAGGCAGTCAATGCCCTCCTCGTCCTCGTGAATGTTACGAAACGTTTCAGGTAGAAATGTGATCCAAGTGTTATCATAATTATCGTCATTGGTCAATTAAGCAGACAGGGAATTTTTAATCTAACGTGAAATATAGCCGATAAAGTGACATAAAATGCGTAAATAGTAAATAATGATGACAGTGAAGGCAATATCCTCTTAATCGAGAATGAGAGATTGAAAATGTTTGTTTTCAGTCCTAGTAACTTCGACTATGGCATGCGCTGTTAACCATACTGTTATCTTTTCAATTAATGTGTCTAATAGTTTCTGTTAGATATTTTACACCTGTCTGAGAGCATTACTGAGAAGAAACTCATTTTTAATGAAGAGGTATGTAGGACGTTACTCCTCTCAGCTCTGGAAATAAAATGGCTTGTTTTGTTTCAGTACTTTCTCCAACAGCTAAGTATTTTTAATCTTCATTGTATTTCCAAAATGTATTATTGGCTAACTCACCTTAAGTTACCTATAAACCCAGACGGGTTCTCCTGAGGCTTTAACTTTTTAAGAAAATACAGGATTAGTAAGTTCTAAGCTCCGAATGTTTCATTATTACAGAGATTACTAATTACTAATACTATGTAATTACACGAACGTATCTAATCTAAACTAAGCATATTAAAAGAATAATTGTGTAGTATCGCATTTAGGACGAAACTGTTCGGAGATTCGAATATAAATCGTGATCCAATTATTCCCATTGGATCGTTTTAGAGTTAACCCAAGTGAACAAATAAACATTTTCTAAAAATTTGCCACTAATGCTTTATTTTTGAAACTATGAATGTCTCACTTATCAGAAGAGTACAATTCCATTTTTGATCAAACAACAAGTGATAGGTACAGATACAAAATTTAACTGTACAGTAATGGTGGCAGTTTCAGAAATACAATACAGGCTTAGGATTTCTGGCTGGTAGCACACTGTATTAACATCGGAAATGTTTTGGCATAAGGTGGTGTGATATTACCATATCATGAGACTGGAACCGAGAACAGGCACACTCACTCAAAGTGAATTTAAGTTCACTGTGAGTGGTCTGAATAGGTAATTTTAGCGGCTTTAGTAGCCAAATCTCCATTCTCAACCAAGGCTTCTGTGAGAGTGCTGAATATCAATTTCGTTAAAGATAAGAAAACATCAAGCCACAGTTTTTGTCGTAGGTTTCTTGGCTTAACTCCTACTTATTGAAGGGTAAAATAGCAGCCACTTCGTTGCCAACAAATCGCGTCAGGAGTATTTTTCAAAGTACCCCTTCAAAAAAATCGTTTCTAAAGGATAACTTTTCAACAGTTTTTTTCTACGACTCCTGCCCCAAATTCAAAAATAATAAACTTGACTAAGTAAATGATTAAAACACTTCGAATTTCTAAAAAACAAGACAATTTTCCCCTTCACACGAGAACGTGTTTTGATTACCTGTTTTATGTTATACAGGTAAGCGTAAATACTTGAATTTGAAATGTCTACCAATTCATAGTGTCTTGATTTTGTCTCCCACTCACATACATCATCAGAGATAGCAACAACAGCGGGAGGAACTCAATATAGCACTGTGAAGTACGTCGTTGTCTGCAGAATTGTATTATAACGTTATACGTGACGAGTCCGACGAATAATAATAAAAATAATAAAAGCGGATGACGTGACTTTCTTTGTTCACATTTTTTCTTGGGCAGGAGAAAGAAAAGAAAAGCAAAGCCCCATACCAAAAAAAATCTGAGAATCCCTTCTTGGCTTTTTATATAATTGAATACCCTACTCACATTTTGATTTTACCAGTGGAGATATTTTTTGGTGAGCGAGGACAAGAACCACTCAAGCTAACAATTTTTTTCTTGTGTAGATAGACACAATTCCTCTTCACTCTGCACCAAATACCATTGGATGTACACAGTAGTCAATGCATTATCATCACTTTCTTTCAATCTCAAGGCAGATATTAAAGCAATAGATAAACCCTCGAACTGTCATTTGACACTTTCTGACTAGGTATATTACTGTTTGTTGCTGTTGAATTGTGCTTGTGTACACTGAAAACATACATTTCTAATGCGCATTTTTATGTTACAGCACATGAAATAAAGGTTTAAAATGCACTTTTCTAAATTTACACACCATCATCTCAAGGACAGAAATATAAGTTACCTCAACTGAAAATAAATAAGGACGAATATCCAAAGAGGAAATAAACAATGATCTTTTGCAACCTCCATTTTGTATTGTTTTTATAAAGTGTAAACACTTTTTTATTCTAACCAAATTACAAGTGAAACAAACAGAAAAAAAAGTTTATTCTACGGCTTTTGATAAAGGGAAATATGTATTGCATGACAAATAAATATCATGGAAGCGAATGGAAGCGACCAAAATTAAATCACGTATTTATTATATTATTTACATAAGAAGATTGATCGTGAAGAAACGAAAAGGTAAAACCCGACATGCATTCCCACAATGGGAAGAAAACAAAAATGCAATTCAAAATAATGAATATAATAACAATTTCACGTAGACCAATCATTTCTCCCAATTATGAAGAACTATGGGCGACGTAGTCTGTTCACATTTTGACTTGACGGAGATCACACAGTCCATCGGGATGTTGGCAGGATAACGCTTCTTATAAATAGCAGCATAAACGATCACCACTTATTTTAATGTAGTGGAATGCCAACACAGAAGTGAACCGTACCCATTGTAAGAATATTTCTTGAAAGGCAATGGATGGAACAATGGGTTTTTGTTATTGACCAAAAATAACAAAGTCGTTGTGTCCTCATAAGAGTCCAGGGAAAAATTCTCTGTGCGTGATTCCAGTTCATCTTGTAACAGCGTAATTTTCTCTTTATATAATGCCTTATTAAATTGAAACCCAATTTCGTTGAGAAAAGTTGTCAAAAAATTTCTGGACCATTTGCGACAGAATATTGAACTCGTGATGAAGGTACATTAATTTTTAAGTGTGTGAACGGATAACCAAGAAGAGACTGAGTGACTTTTTGCTTTCAGTTGGTTATGTCACCCAGACAAGTATAATAATAAAACCGACAAGAAACCTGACGGCGGTGATGTTCAGATGTGATGAGTATTGAAGCTTCAATGAGATAAGGTCCTCGCGTGGTTTGTAATTAATGGATATCTTCCCGATATCTTCAGTCCTCTCCTAAATGAAAGTTATGCCGATGAGATTACTTATGTTATATAATATCTAAAATTGTCTGAAATGCACCAAGGAAAGCAGGCACAAAAAATGCGACAAGACAAGCAGAAATTCTCGTATTGCCCCTACAACAAAAAGAGCATCAGGGTTCAAGGATATTTCAAGTTATATGGTATAGTGAGGTGTTATCGGTGATACTATTATTGGCTACATTTATATACATGGCAATGCGGAACCACAATTTCAGTACAATCAAACTACTTTCTTGGGAAATTGCCATTTTTACAATATAAAGGACATTATTAGTTCAGAATTGATTATTATAGTTTAACTATTCTTAGTTTCTATTCTATCCTATTCTTTATTAGTCTCTTCAAAATGTTTTCGGCGACGAGAGCAGAAAAGGAGTGGGAGGTGAATCAAGAGACTCAGTTCAGTCCTGTTAGCTGGATGTGGTCATTAATGATGGTAACGTGCTCCTGAAAGGATAAGACTAGAACTCTAGCTCATTGATGGTTCCGCCCATAACTCAAATTTCGTTTCGCTTGATTGGGGATTCGGGCTTCATCGATGTGTTAAGCTGCAGAGGTACAGTGGAGACACATGAAAAATTAAGTGCAATTCTTGTCGACGTTGACACACTGGAAGGTTCCAGCTCTTTATTTTACGTAGCACTAGAATCCGAATTAGCATACGTAACGGTTCTGTTCATGGATGGATGAGTGTAAGAATGACCTTGAGACTGACACTTCTCTCGGGGCTGTAGTTCTGCTTTTTCGATTCGCGGACAAAATTCATGGATAAAATGAAAAATGTTAAAGTGAAATGTGTCAGAAACTGAATCATCAAACTGGAAAAGGTTACTACACTTGTAGCCTACAAGTTGTAGGGTTCTCTATGCCATATTTTCGTACTCCATCAAAATGATACGTAAAAAGGATGAGTAAAATTCACATAAAATCTTAATAATCCAGAATGTAAAGGTATGTAACATGGAAATACTAGACATTGTCAATTCAACAATTCGGAGAAATACTTTAAATGGGGCAAAGCAACAGTTTAGACTTTTCCTATTTAGACAATGCATTTCGTGTTTCTTTTTGGAAAAATGTTTTCATTTTGTTACATCCTGTGCTGTTATACTAGGGATCTCAAAGGGGCACTTTGACCTCTGAAATTAAATAATTTGAGAGGAAAATAATAAGAGCACAATTTTTTACTATCATTTCTCTGTATTCCTATTCATGACTGTCATACGTGCCGTGAAACTAAAAGATGTAATATTCACAACGGCATGGCTTTTATGCGTAAGCCTTTATTGGTATTTACGCTAGTTTGGTTAATGGTCTGCTATGTTTTTGGCATTCATTCCTTGGCATCTTGTGACAATGACAATAATAAATTAGAAGTGTTCAACTGAGCCATTCTGGAATGAATGGATGCATGGGACATTTCCCCCTCAAAATGGATTTTTAAAGTGGCGAGAAGAATACGAAAAGAATACTGCTCTGTTATTGAGGCAAACAATAGCCACCTATTTATCCATGAGTGATTACACGATGATCAATTAGTTTTCATCAGTTGTCAATATTTTACGCGAGAATAATGCCAAAAGTGAAAGAAAGAAAGAAAAGAGGACAATGAAAGACTACAAAAGGTAATTGGGTATGGAAAGCAGCATTCTTCACTGTTTACGTTCAAAACATTGTCATTTCCAATGGACGAATTTATTTGCTGAACTCATAATTAAAAGTCTTGAAAATAACTGAAATGAAAAGCGGTCTGTGGTCATTCACACGAAAAATATATTTAATGAAATGGAATTTTTATTTTCCTATTTTCTCATATTTCATTAGTTTATCTTCACTGTGAATTAAAAGGTTGATAAGATTCCAAAGTGCAAAAGTGTTTACTCCTTTTCGAGGACCCGTGAGGGTAGATAGATGTACGTCACAGGTATTATTAATGTCGTAGTGAAGTAGTCATATACATATGGCTATACTGTTATAGGTATTAGCTTCTGTTTTTAGGAAGAAAACAAATAATAATTTCACTCCGGACATGGAGTGGTACATATGCCATAGTCAGATATGGCTGATTTTCGGCAATAAATAATTCCTCTTTCCTTCTGCTCTCGAACGACAATATAGAACTTATTAACTCGTCGGATAATATTCAAGTCACATATCCAACATAAACCATTGCTCATGGATATGCTGCGCCGCTTTACAAAACAATTGTTGAAAGAATTTGCAAAAATAGCGCATATAAGGACGCAGATGGTCAACCAACGCAAACGGCGATGCGTTTTTTGCACTTGAACGTTTTGCTGACTGGTGAAAAACAATGAAAAGTAAATGCATTTTTTTTGCATTTCAACTAAAGTTGAGTTAACATTTCAAATCCATCTTTGAACTGAACCCGCCTGGAAAATTTTCGTATCGTTTGCAAAACAAAATTGAAATTTGACATAACGTAGTTTCTGAGGCCGGAATGGCGAAGGGACTAGCATGAGCATCTTACAACACTGCACGACATAACAAGGAAATGTATATACATGTTATGCTATGTCATTGCGTCTGCGACTCATTTCTCCAAAACTGTTCCGCAAATAATTAATACCTACGTATAAACTATGAAGCAAGGCAAGCGTCCTACTTGTATCACAATTTTATTATTCTCAGTGAGAAAGACTGGAAAAGGAATTTGGGGCTATCCAGTACAATGTCTGTTAGACTAGAGACTGAATCAAGATACAGTACACACAGAAGATTTACTTTCACGGTATCGTTTCCCAATCACTATTAAAAGAATGTCATCTTATTAAACAAAAGATGTCTTTCTTCTTACTCAAACGTTTCGCTTTTGTCTAAAGATGAAAGATGCCAGATACCAGACGAATAAACTTTTGCGCTTCAGGTTGCATCTTTATAGGAATAGGGTCATTTTCAGATATATATGAGCACAGCATCAGTCTTATTCTTCCTGCCTAATCTTTTACCACAACACAGGAGATCATGGCGAATATAATAAGAAAGAAAATTATTTGTTTTTAGATGTTATTGTGTGGCATAAAATAGGCAACGAGGCTCTTGCAAATTAATGTATCGAGCAGCCGAGAGAGGCTTTGTGTATCCTAATATTACGTTGAAAAACATCGAACCTTAGCGAACCTGTAAAGCAAAAATGCCTATTTCCACCAATTTTCGCAGTCAAATTTCATCATGAAGCATACATAACATGTTTAGTCTGAAAGCCTGAAAGGCTAAGTTGTAGATTAAAGATGGCTCTAAAACTTTTCCTTTCAGACCAAACAATGGTGGGTGCTTCATGGTGAAACTAAAGTGTTTTCCAGACCCACTTGACCAGTTAGGTAATTTAAATACATACTTCGATAATATAAACGGGTACTTTTGTTTGTTTTTTTGTTCCATAAGTCCTTGGGTTGATTCCTCTTTGGATTCTTCGTTTCTTTAACTATACAGTTTATGGTTTTTTGAACCTTAAATAGGAATCATAATAATGCCATATTCAAAGAGCATATCTTTAAGCTTAAATACAATGTAAAAGTAATCTTGACTGAACTCATTAAACTTTTTTTCAGGCCCTGCAATTTGGTGTTGTCCCGCAGTACATCTCACTAAATGAGACTAGCACATTTTGTTTAGTGAAGCAACCGTTGATTGAACACTCTTTTGAGATAGCGACATTCGTGGTAAGTTTATACAAAAAAACATCAATACAAAATTAAACGAAGTAGGGGTACACTATACAACCATTTCTTCTTCTAAACAACGAGTTGTGTAAATAAACGAACGAATTTATTTTTCAGTTCTTTGTCGCGCCCATGATACTCATCACTGTCCTTTACTGTCTCATCGGATTAACACTACGTAATGCGAGTAACGTGAAGGAAAGTAAAGTCCGCCTTCGCAAATCCCTCAGCAATCACAAACGGGAGGTTGGCCAGCAGCGAGTATTAAAAATGCTTGGTAAGTATTGACTTTTTTATTTCGTCTCTCAGTTTTATTTTTGCAAAGGTATTAATCAAAACTATAAAATAGCTTCACATGATCACAACGGGAACATTTTTGATTTGAAGAGGATAAAATTCGAAACTGCAGCCCACTTTCTTCTGAAAAAATGAGTTGCGCATTTTATTCTGCCATAAAAAGGTTTCTTGATTGGATTCATTCGGTAATAGGAAAATTATAATTTTCTGTTTTACGCACCACTCCCAGAAGCCAGAAACTGTTTTATTTCATCTCAGCTGGAGCATGCTGGAAAGACGAAACCTCCTTTTGGGTTTTCATTGGGTAACTTTTCTGTCAAAAGGATTTTTGATCAATTACTGCTTCACAGTTTTCCTTGACGGCCTCACAAAGAAGACTCATTTTCACTAATGAATATATTATTGTTATTGGGGAAATTTTCCCCAATGGATATGCCGGAAACCACAGTGTCACAATTTAATACAACAAAAACCACAGAAATTCAACGAAGCCATTTTCTCCTCCTCCTTTCTTGCATCATAATAGTCATTCATAACTGTGACATGATAAAAGTTATCTTTGCGAGAAATAGTGATGAAAAATAGCAGTAGCTTGAGCTCAGTAACGTATAATTTCAAGAGTCGCTTTCAAATCATAATTGTCGTCAATTAAATTTCTAATTTCATTTCATTTCGGTGAAAAATTCATGAAATGAAAATTGCGTCACTTGACATTTTGAAGTGTTTTAGTAATCATTTCTGTCTGAGAGACCATTTCATTTCATGCCCTATTTATAGAACTGTCGCCTGTCGTCTTTTTTCAAGATGAAAATAGGAACTAAAGAATCTCTATGTCACGCGATTTGAGTTGGATCAGTTGCAGTGTCAGTCTTGTTCAAAGTATGTTTAAACAGGAGATTGTTTGCCCTGTTTTAATGAAACTGAAAACTTCCAGTTAATGTTAATATGAGGCGGATGAGAAAGAATCCTTCTTCACTTCAAAGAGAAAATTGTTTCTTGTCTGTTTCCAATTTGGGTAGTATTCAGATTGTCGCATCGCAGTTTCCAAATTGTGTTATAACATTTCATGTTCGCTCAGGAGAATGTCCGTTCGTACAGGGTTTGTATAAATTATACATAAGTAAATTTCAAGGTTAAGATAGACTTAGGGATAGGAACACGTATGTATTGATGTTACGAGGAAGCAAAAGTGCAAGATATGAAATAATAGGATTTAATTCACTTCTTCCTTTTGAAGGAAATCAAATGGATTCTTTCCTTCTTTGTCTTTACTGTAGCTTTCCATAGCTTTTGTCCTTGTCTTTGTTTTGGTATGCTTCGACTGAAATACCTCACCTACTTTGCTACGCTTTGATCAGCGTTATATTGTTATAATTGAGTATATCTCTTTCGCTTCGCTCAATTTATTTTTGGCAAGACGTTGGAGTGCTTTTTCTGGATTTGGCCCCACCTGGATGCTGGGTCCTTGTGTATTAGTTATAAGTAATGATCAGCCAACTTACATAGCCGGATTAAGAAACATATCACATTTATAGGTATGTTTCCTTGTTACGTACTATATTCCCGTGGGAGGAGCGGAACTCAGAAAAGAAAGTACTAGAAATTCATCGTAAAGTTATTCTTGCACTTACTAAATATATGCAGCCTGACTGACAGCTTTCACTACAAAAGGTTGCTTTTGCCTCTTGTGCTTGCTAGACTACAAGTTGTAGTTAATGTTGTTTTTCTCGTTTACTGGTAGAAGTCTGGTGAAAAAAAAAGTTGGCCACTAGGAAAGACTTAATAATGTGAACATTCTTGTGACTATCCAAGAGGTTTTTGAGAAAGTTCTATTATTCTTGCCGATTTGTGGTCTCTGCGGGATAGGTTAGGTTACAGTGCGCTACGAAATACTCTGGTGCAGATATGGCAAGGGTCGTACACCATCTACAAGTAGAGGGATATTGGGATATATAAAAATGACCGGAATTTGATGGTGATATTGATAACAAATCCGTTGTCGGGAGTATGACATTGATGACATTCCGTCGTTGGTTTTTGAAAAGGCTCGTTGTTCTAAAGAAACAAGAAAAATCGACAAGAGTTAATTAAATATTTTAATTTTTCCAAGTTTCGCCATAAATAAACTACAATATTTTCAAATTCCTACAACAAATTCGTTATCACCATCAAATTCCAGTCCATTTTTATGCATCAAAAAACCGAATTTGAAAATCCTCTTGTAATATGTGTACGACCCTTGCCACATCTGCACCAGATTATTTGGTAGCCACTGTATATAGAGAAACAAGAAGTGTTTTCCTCATTCCTTCAGCTAGTGGATTCTTCCCACAGTCAGAATTTGATTGATGCGTTTGTGTAACGGACAATGTAGTTAATATCGATGGATTTTTTTTAGCAAAAACGAGATTTTCATTGGTGGTCTTTATTTCCTGCTCAACTTTCAACAAATTCAACGAAGTACATTTTGTTGTATTGTTTTGGGAAGAAAGTTTCCTTTGTTGATATTGATGTGTATGTATATGTATGTACTGTGGAAATTTTTAAAGCATTGTCGTAATTGGGTTAATTTAGTAAACTAACTTGGAGGTCATTGTTGTACGAATGAGGAATGACCATTAAAACTAGTTCAAACCAAGCCGAAATGCCTAAATATCCAGAAAACCAAAATCGCCAATTAAGAACATGACACCTTTTCAAGGCCCCCGCCTAGTTCTCATTTTCTCTTAAAATAGAGATGAAATTCCAGTGAAAGTGTAATTAAATTTCAGTCCTTTAAAAATTGCTTGTGGTAGATCTTTTCATTAAAACTTCTTTCCACATGCATGCACATACAGAATACAAAACGGTAGCCTTGCTTACTTCAGGGTCAAATAATACAGCTGCAACGTATGCATGTATAGTTATAATTGAAAACCAATTTTACTTTTCTTTCATTTTCCTCAAAGCGTAGTTTAAACATAGTCATCATTGTAATTAATTATCTACATTTTGTAATGCATATCCTTTGGATTGCAATGGTTGTAAAAGGGTTTAATAGAAACTTCGATGTGAGATTACGAGCGATAACAATGCTAATGACATTAATTATAGGATAATGGAGGCAAATTTAGATGTTAAATTACGCTTTTTAGTCTTCCTTGATATTGAATGATAATGAATGAAGCTTGTTGAGGATCTTCTCTACTCATCATCCTAAATTTCTCACCGTTGCTGAATTATTCTAATGGTAGGAGGAAATTTGAGAGCCATTCAGGAAAAGATAGTAAAAAGAGGAAAGAGAAACGAGGCTTACAAGAGAATTAAGTTGCATTAGTAGGAACCAAACACGTGATACCGAACCATTTTTGAAGATGCAATGAAGCCCTTTATTCAAACAACCTTCAAAAGGATTATTCTGAAACTGATATTACAAGCAAATGTTTGAAACCCGTGTTCCTTGCGTTTATTAAAAATGTTGTTGGTTGCTTTTACGACCAAATGCGCTGTTATTAGGGTACTTGAGGAAAGTTGGAGCTGGCCGATTCAATTGTTTTATTCAATATCTTGTGGGTGATGATTAGCTCGTCTATGGAAATAGCCTTTCAATGACCCCAAAACAGATGTTGCACAATAGGAAACCATAAAAACCTTCATTANATGGGGACATGATAGGGAAATTATCTGAGATTTCAACAGTTTTGGTTTCATGAAAATATTCGAAATACTTTCTGAGTTATGAACCCAAACCTGGCGGAAGTATTTTTTAAATCTGACTGTACATTATATTGTAGAGTGGTACAGCATGCTGATTTATTCCATTATTATCGACATCAATTGTTTCACATACATACTTTTCTTAATTATCAAACGCTAGACAACTATTCGAAAATTTATACCCTTACTCCAAGATTTCAGGATGTGACGTTTTTCATCACTGGGGATTCATCCTCAATTACAATAACTGTGGCAAGATCTTAAAAGTAGCGCATCAAGTTAAGACGAGGCAAACACATTAAACATCCACTTTTCTTATTTCAGTTTCGGTGAAGTGTGGATCATAGTTCCACTTCTCATCATGTTGCTAGTAGCTGGTAACGATAATGATTATGATGAGTAATGATGTTTACCAGGCTTCTCTTGCGCCTCGCATACTAAATGCGTCTGATGAATTCCAGTGAACGCGTTCAGCGCTTCTATATAATTAGTCTTAAGAAGGAAATCCCTCCATTTATAGCGCGGAGGGGTAACAGTGAACACATGGATAGAAATTAGAAATGTGCTGTCATTTTTCTCTTTCTTCTTCCCCCGTATTTTTAGTCATTCCTTCTAATGGTCTGTTGTCAGCTTCTTTCCCACGTCAATAAATCTGTCCTTATAACAACAAATAAATAGGATGAGAAAAGGAAAACTAAAGTGTCGCATGTCTGTTTTCACCGAGAAAAAAAAATCATGCTTCTAGAATATCTTTTTAAGACGCTTCTGTTTGGAAAATCGAACCTATGCTATGACGAAGAGACCGGATCATTTTCGTAAGAGTGGCTGACGTGAGACTTCTCCCATGTCCATGGTCTACCATTTCTTAATCCTTCCCTTCCTTCACCTCTTTGCAATGTACACAACTTTCATTTCTGCTTTAGCAGGTGTTCGGCGTCTTTAATCATTAATCTTTCACTTCCTGTAAATAAAGCTGTCGATAATGCTGCCATCATTGCATTTGTTTGTATCTTCTTTTATTGAGTACCCGAAGTTTTTTCTTTTCCCATTTCATCAATCACCTCGGGAAGAGACAAATATTAACTGTTGCAATGCAGTGAAGCCACAAGTTTTTCTTTCTTTTTTCTCGGTAGGCCAAAGCCGAGGATCATGGTCCATTCATATTGATGTGTGCATTACGTTTCCACTCCCTTCGAACACTGCACGCACATTATTATATTACGATATTTCAATCTAATGATCCCACCACGCTACCAACAATAATCAAGGTCTTGCTAAGATTCCAATAAAGCAATGAATGAGTCGTAATGATGTTGATTAGTATTTCACATTTATTTATGTCATGAATTATAGCAATAGAAGTAATGCGTTTTTCGGGAAAATGTAGTAGGATATCATTCAAACCCAAATACTTACAGCACTGGTTATTTCAAAACTTCATTTTTGCTTTAGGTTTGTGACTTTAAAAGTACGATGGATGGATTCATCTTAAAAGTACACTTGTTAGTTCGAGGCGCGTCTTTCATCACATGCATTGAATAATTATATAGAATAAATTATCCTAGATAGTTAACATCGCCGACAAATTACCTATGATATGATGCGAGGATCGAAAACCAAAAGCGGCGGCGTGATGAATGTAATTGTCTCCAAACTTCTTATGAAGGCTTATCTTGAAACTAGTGCAGAGTGGAATCATGATGACTGAATGGCCAACTTTTTCCTTCTCTTTCAAACAACTTTTTCGTCATGTGTAACTATCAATATGTTACAATCTTTATGCATAAAACTTTCAAAATGAATTACCATAGGAGAAGGATTTGGTTTAGATTGTGAGACGCTGAGACGAATGAATATTCGAGGAGATTCAAATTTTGCTTGCTTTCACTGAGAATGTTTCTCTCTGAGGCAAAGCGATGTAAAAGTTTTCGCATTTTATACTGTCACTCAAGAGCTATCCATCAAAGGAGTACAATGTGATGTAAAGATGTAATGTAGAATATCATTTGGATTTTAGGCATTATTTCATACATGTGGCACATCATGCGTGACTATATGGATTACGATAGCGAGTAGGATATAGTAAAAAGGAGAAATTCTAGTCTTACGAAGGTCAAAGCAAGTAATCAATGCTGTAATCATTGCTATCATCAAGTTGTCAAAGTCAAGATGATGGAAGGGTGGAGCATTTGATTTGGAGTAGTGGAGGTGGCACCAAAAGTAACCCGTAAGCATAACATGGTGCTACTCTCACTGATGATAAGAGGTACTGAACTCGTGATGCATTGTACCTGGCGTGGCACTTTTTAACATATATTCTGTCAAAGATCGAAGACGTGAAGAGTAGTACAAAAAAGCATTATACAGATAAAGAATAGGCATAATGAACAACGATTTTGAGACTTCTGGGACTGAAAACAGAATAATATTATAGACTGTCATTAAAATGATTTTCCTAAGGGTTGAATAGAGTGCTTCCTTCAACTTTCACTGAATTTTCTCTTATTTGAAATACAAGAATGGTTGGTTGTAGAAGGCTACTATTTTTGATGGAATTTTTTCAACAACGATATAAACTACAAATGCTTCAGGGTGGTGATATTTTGGATTGGATTGGATTGCATGCCAGCAATGTCAAAGCCAATGTTGCCATGTCCAGCAATGAGTGAATCAAAATATCTCTGTATGCTACGCAATCGTTCACCCTAATGCATAGTAAAATGAAAGTTGTACGTCACTACCAAAAGTTCATGTTGTATTTGAAGTTAGGCAATTTTTATACGCATTTAAATAAATTACATTATCTAACTACGTTACCTGCACTGTCACATTATCCAAATTGCATACACGTATGTCATTGCCAGATAGTAAATTCCTGATTTTCTAATGTTTTATTATGAAAGTTACATACAACTTTCAAATTCTTCAATTGAAATAATATATGTTTTTCCTTATTAAAACATGCTAATAATCATTCATCAGTATATTCCGGTGATTCCGACGTCAAGGTTTTAAAAGGTCAATTTCCTCATTCTAGATTCTACTTCATTTGCCGTTTATTTTTAGCAGAGCGGCCCTTAACCTTTCAGTCATGTTTGCAAGAGATGAATTCTCCAGTGAAATCAACTTTGCACTATTTGTACTCGGTGTACTATGTGATCTCATTTTTTCTTGTTTGGAGCCGTCGTCGATTTATATATCCAATCCAGTGTCATCAATTCCTAAGTGAATAGATTTAGAGTTGAAAACAAAGAACGTTATGTTTAAAAAGTCAACAAGATTAGAGAGAACATAGGGACATAAATGTCAGGTTAGAATCGATGCTAATCCTCAATATTACATATGAAATACAAAAATATGTGTATATTATAAGCAGTGGAGTTAGTAATTCTAATAACGTTGTATTTAGTATAAAGTATGGACACAAAAGCTTTTCGTATATATTTATATTTTGCTTCTTTGAATATCTTTATCATCAGCTCTAGCTTGCAAATAAATATAGCGTTATTATGAAGTAAGCTATTTTCTCGTCACTTGTCATCATAAAACAATGGATTACCTATTTCGGTCAAATAGATTAGGTGTTTTACCTTCAAACGTCTAGAAACGAATTTGGATACATGTTTGTAGTTTGTGGTCATAAATCCGTTTAAACATTTTAAACCTACTTAGGTATTTAAAACTGTTTTCTTCCCTTCTCTGTGGTTGGATTTCCGAGATGTGAATAGAGTTTTGCGAAGGAGTCTTATGAGTTCAAATATGTTTCATGAACTGACAAGGGAAATCTGAACTTTCGTTAAAAGCTTTGTTATAAAATCCCTCTTTCTCTTCTTTCCTTCAGTCCCTTGTTTTCTTTTTTTCAGCTGAGTTGAAAAGGAGGATAAAAATTGAATCCTTCCCTTACTCTTTTCGTGGCCAGGGTGCATTGCTGACGTTGCAAGTGACGGTCTTCACGTATTAAGCGGTTCTCCACAGTCAGTTAGGAATAGGATGCATGAGTCAGAACGTTTGCTTTTGTGGCCAGTATAATGCCAAATCTCGTTTAAACTACTCCCAAAATCCTGTTTGCGGTCCAATAAACTGTCCACAAACAAAACAACCACAGCGAGTAGGGTCGGGTTAACCAGGGTTAATGTGCGCAATAGAAAAATTGAGGTTGAAAAATTCAATGAAATTTTGCGTTTTTCATAGGAATTCATTTCGCAAATAAATAAATACACCTTACACCTTTCAAATAAATGCTTTACGCTGGAGAAGTGCTGTCAGACTCTTATCAACAAGTTGTTGAACTTCCAAATACCCACAACTGCATTATGTAAATAAAAATGCATTAATTAATAAGTGGTAATGTAGATGCAAATTCGCAAAATTCTGTGAAAAGGCAATTCATTACAGCTACAAGAACATGAAGTCTTGTACTAGATAGATTTTGATTAATTGATTACATTATTGGTCTGATGGAACAATTTATAATTTTAGAGGCATCGAAGCTTTTTTACTGCTTCTGCCACCAATCGTGTTCATTAGTCGTAAATTGTTTTGTTGTCCATCACAGATGAAAATCGATTGTCGTCTGTTGCTTTCATGAAGACACCATGGTTCATTCACAGAACTACTACTGCCCATGCCCATTTTTTGCTTGATTATGCTTAGCCTTCAGTTTTGTTTTTCTTACAATTTACAACTCAGAAAAGCCATCCATCCGCCTGTATGTACCCAACTGTTAGCATTTATTAAAGTCATTGTATTATAGTGTGCATTGTGGTCACCTGTCTAATTTTCTTCCATGAAGACTTCGGCGTCAAACAGGCGTCGAATGCGAAAATTATTTTATTTGCTTGGAATCCTGTTTCAACAAAATTTGTCACTGGCATAAATCGTGTTCAATGCTGGATTCGTTGAATTTATTAATACATGGGAGATTGCATTTTGGTCTTTGGAACTGTAGAATACACAAACAGCAACAGTAGGCAGTAAGGTCGACAACTTTTTTCCCCATTTAGTGAAAATTATTTCGTGACATGAGATGAGATGAGGCAATGACATTTGAGGAAGAAAAGAAAGCGTCAGGTTGAACATTGAACACATTTCAATTACGTGTAAAATGTTTTGTTATACTTGGTGTATTATATTTGCTCCATCTGTTCCAACCTGACCTTTATACCTACACAAACATTTTGCTTAACATCTATTGAGTTATCTTATGGAACTACCTAATAGGAGTTAGCAGTAAGGAGAAATGAAACAAATGCGTGTGGTCGTAGCGTAGACTTTGGTTGCGGATGTGTTAAAAGAAAGGGAAACTGAAAAGAATAAATTCGAGTGGAATTTCCCCACCTTTCCTTTTCCAGGTAGCACAGTTCAAAAAACTTCTTTCATTGCGTCGCATCACCAGGCTAAGCAACGCTGTTGACATTAAATTAAGTAAAGGAGAAGTAAAATTACACGCAAAACCAATCAACCCCTTTCATTTTCATGGGGTACACTGACTTATGAACCTGACTACCTTAAATAGATCAAATCACTGGAAATTCCAGTCTGGAATACAGGCTGCTTGATATACAAGTGTCCGCAATATTAATGTTGAAGTATGGTAAATCGTTACAACAGTTTTAAACACTCCTTATAAACTTTTTGGAACTTTTTGTTATATTGCGTACTGAATCGTTAAATTACTACTGGTTAATGCGTAATTTACCACTGAATGTCATTTTTTCACTTTCAGTCTCATAGTTATTTAAAGAAAGAATCCATAAAAATTAGTATTGGTTATTATTGTACAAATGTGAAAGCAAGACGAATATTGGTAAACATTACGATATAAATATTGTAACGCTTCTCATTTTCATGGCAGTGATTTTCTAAACGCCTATTGAATAAATAGTGAACAAGTATTGTACAGAAAAAGTATGTTTGTCCAAGTGCGTCAGAAATAAGTGGCAAACCCTATAGTAGGAAACATGACTCAAATGCAAAACGGCGAACATATCCATTCTGTCTAGAAAAGCTATTGGGGCAAAGAGAAAATTCATGGACGCACATTAAATAAGAGAACTTTCTCTTTGTCACTCTAACCACCTACTCAAGCGTTCGCTTAAATCATGACATGATAGAGCGACATGCAGTAGAATGAAGGTTTTGAACTGAATTTGTTTCAAAAATACTGAATTATTGAATAATAATAAGAAAAGTTTTGTTTCGTGTCAAATAAATACGATGGTTTACTGTTTTCTATTACAACACCTAATTGGGAATCCACAAAAAATACGGGAGCAGTTGTATTGTGTGGGTGGTTAGCATGGCTGTCTTTATGAAGATAATCGGTAGCCACAGCTCGTCATCACGTTTTTTCGTGTCAGTGCCTGCTGCATAGCTCCATGTAACGTCTCTATGAATTCAAATTTGAGCTTTACTTCACTGACAACATGTGCAAACTGTTTTTTAAGAAGCAGCTTTTTTAACGCAGGAGAACGTGAAGTCTGAAAATCGTAATAATAATAAGAAAAGTTTTGTTTCGTGTCAGATAAATACGATGGTTTACTGTTTTCTATTACAACACCTAATTGGGAATCCACAAAAAAATACGGGAGCAGTTGTATTGTGTAGGTGGTTTTCATGGCTGTCTTTATGAAGATAATCGGTAGCCGCAGCTCGCCATCACGTTTTTTCGTGTCAGTGCCTGCGTCTCTATGAATTCAAATTTGAGCTTTACTTCACTGACAACATGTGCAAACTGTTTTTTAAGAAGCAGCTTTTTTAACGCAGGAGAACGTGAAGTCTGAAAATCGAAATAAGATATTGCTTGCACACGATTGTTCAAAACTTGAATGTACTCTTCAGCAATCCGCTTTAACTTTTGCCCTTTCCGGATTTATTGAATTGCTTGATTCTGGAAAGAGAGATTAACTTTATTCATTGCATTGCATTCGTATCATCCTCATGGTAGGGGTATTGCTGTTACCGCAGTACAATTTCAATTATTGGTGTAAATTGTAATCTTTCCGTAGTGAAGTGCAAGGAAATCCTTAGGATTGGTCAATTGATTTTAAAAGCCCCATCGTGAACCAGGTCTTCATTGAAAAATATTCCTGGTTTTCTCATCCTTGCCTCTCTGAAGAGACGGTCAAAGGTTTTCCACTATTATAACTACTTGTATATAAGTTAGTGGCACTAGTAAATACAGTCAGTTTCTTATGATTCTTCGGTGAAGTTTTACATAGCTCATAACTCCTGAACCGGTACGAATAAAATAAAAGTACATATAAAATCAAAAATGCTAAAGTCACTGGTAATTTTCCCATCAAATCCCTCTTTCACTTGGGTCAAACCAAAACGTTCAAGTCACTATGGACCGAATGAATTTTAAATTGACTTTTGTCATTAGCTTACAAGCACAAGTTTATAAAGAATTTAGCTTATTCGACAGCTTTTTCCTACAACACTAATTTAACATGATGCAATACGACTTAAAAATAAATTATACATTGGTTTGTCATACACGGTTTGGTTTATTTTACACGCTTTTACAAACTGTTTAAGCTGAGCGTTTCTACACGAACGATTTTGGTTTAGGTCATCATTGAAGTTTTAATGATGTTTAAAATTAAATGAGCGGATTAGCTTGCTTCTAGTGAGGACTCCGTCATTATAAAATAGCACAGAGAAAATGTTCCCCATTAAAGCATTCTAAATATTGTGATGGTGGTTCAAATTGGAAGCCTTGGACTATGTAAAAATGAATGTTTAATAAATAGGTCTGTCTGGGGATTGTACTAAATTTTTAATGATTTTGTTTGTTACTTTCAGTGGCCGTGGTTGTTGCATTTTTCGTTTGCTGGGCCCCTTTTCATGCGCAGCGCCTAATAGCCAGTTTCAACTTTGAGCACAGCGAGGATTTGAAGACCGCATATTTCATCTCTACCTACGTTTCCGGAGTTTTGTACTACCTGTCCACTTGCATAAATCCGATTCTCTATCACATTATGAGTCTCAAATTTCGACTATGCATTCCAGGCATGTTTTACTTGTTCTTATAACAGCAATCATGAGAACTATAATAATTCTAGAGTAATACAACAAATTTAATTAGATTAAGACAATCGAGTTCGGACACTTAATTGTTGTCTACATTTTTAGAAAGCATGATTTAACGAAAGTTATCCTCATTGAGATATAAACTTTAAAAAGTATCAACCTAATCAAATTCCGTTTATATCAAATAATACATTTTACGAAAAGAATTCTCTTCACAAAAGTCTGAATTGAATAATATGATCAGATCAGTCAATGGTTTCCAAATGCATTCCGTTGATATTGTCCCAGCGCTGGCAAAAGTGGAACAAAGAAAACGTTAATGGTACCAACATGTAAATATTCCAGGGATTCTATGAAGGTTTATTATAAACACAGTCTGCGTGAAATATTAATGTGATGTGATTGTAAAATCAGGTCACATTTACGCGTTGTATAATACATATAAACTTGTTTGAATTGTAAATACTTAACGAGAATTTAGGAAAGTTAGAATAGACACATTATTTCCATTAAGCATTCCAGCCGTCGAAATCAGACGCCATACTTCCTGCTATTAAAAATCATGGAGGTGCTTCCCGGGTTATCAAATAACAATTCCTTTCAGGGAATTTTTGAAACTGTCTAGAATAAATAGCATTATTATTGCTATTATCACATTTTGCTTCGCACTCAAACCTGGAACAGAGTAGCACTCATTCAGTTCATTTCCTTCTTCTTAAGAAGATGCAGAGTCGAATGGCAATTGCAGTTGAACTATTGCCTGCTCTTTAAATAGAATTGTAAACGTATTTCTGCAAACTGAAGTGGTAATAATTCAATTCGAAACCGGATGCTTTTCTTCCTTAAGCTCCGCATCTTGATGGTGTACAAAGTAATAATAACAATAGAAATGAATTGAAACTGTTATGAGTACATTACTACTTGGAGCTGGTAGCTGAAAGAAAGAGAGGGCAAACTGAAGCACATAAAAATAATAACAGGAGGTCTTAGTCACTGAATTTAAAATCATTGTAGTGCACAAAGCACAACAAGTTTTCATATCTTCATTGTATTTTATTATAAGCAGGTCTGATGCATCCATTGAGGTCCATTCTGAATAACAATATCTGTTCTTTAACAGTTGACGACAATGAAAAATTTGACTTTCTTGAAGTGGGATTTAGTGCGCCACGTTTTAATGGCATAAACACGAAAGGCGATTCATGATGTATTGTTTCCGAATGACGCATTTGCTTCCAGTTTGCCCCTTTAAATTTAGTCAACTCTTATGAATAAAGGAATTTATGTAAACTATATATTTTTCAATTGAAATTGTAAGCCCTTATAATAAGACGGTTATGCATGAACTTATCAAGATTTTTGCTTCAATTGACAACTTTCCTACGCAAGTCCTGAGCAAATAACAAATTCATACAGGCAACTACAATCTCATCGTCACGTAATATTTGGTTTAGTGGCTCGACTACTGGTAAAATTAAAGCAAACACTGCTGATATTTATTGCTGTCTGTAATAAACATGTTTGCTCATCCTTTTTTTGGTAACAAATTTGAAATTCATGCTTTATTAAATGTACTCTATTTGATTTCTATAATTATCTTTTTCATCTGAAACGAGTGCTGTATTTCCACGAAACTCGCATGCATATACCTCACTCGCTGTAATTTAAAGAAGGCCTTAGACGTACAAATTGAAAACGAGATTTGCCCAGGTAAACTTAACGGAACAACAAGCAAACTAGTAAAATAACCTTTGTTGAAGTTAGGGAGCAATCACCGTCACTTCCAGTTATCTTCCCGGTGCAGTTAAATAAACACATGCTGATCTACAACTTTGTGCCAAAATCAAAATGCTAACATGATGATCGTGGGCGTAAAGTTGTCAGGGTCAGGGTTGCATCAAAGTAAACAGAATTATTTTATGCTAAAGTGTATTCAGTGCGGTGGGCTACTGACCAATTATGAGTTGGGCCTGGGCGTTGCTCCATTACTAGATAAACTTTTAAACTGGGAATCAAAAATTGATTAGGTATTAATTATTAATACCTGTTCAATGTTAATTTGCATATTCGTAACTGGAGCATCATTATTTTTCTTTCTGCCAAACAATTACAAATCACAAGCAACTTTACAACTACGAAATATCACAAATGACGGCGCTTAAAACAAAATTTAATTCGGTCACGACGACGTACAAAAAGGTCAAAGAAAATATTTTTCATCACTAATGTGAAAAATTCAGTTAACTTTTTGTACGGCAATGCCAATACATTTTACAACTCGTGAATGGATAGCCAATTATTGTACGATAACATTAGCAAATGTACATATTGTAAAATACTTATCAATATTAATTCATTAACTTCAGTCAAGTGTAAGTTTTTAAACATGGAACATTACGTAAAGATTAAACGAGGTGCTACTAGATGATAGAAAACCAGGTAAGTTTTTAAAGGAAGAAGAGATCTCTGTGTACATTTTTAGATTTGTTTTATTGCTATTTATTCCAGAGTGAGTGTGTTAAAAGGAGAGAAAATTTATGTTACCCATGTCTAGCTAGGTATATTAAAATTTAACTAAAGTATAATACGTACGTAATCTTTTAGTGTAAGGAATATTAAACATTATTTTTGTGTCACAAATCACAATTAAATATGTAAATGGTTATCAAATTTCTCAATATCAACGAGTATCCCG
>VYYJ01001234.1:0-34044 GCA_021029165.1 Cyphoderus albinus | reverse complement strand
ACCGTTATGTGTTACCTGATCTTGATATATTCACCGCAATGAACCTCTATCAAAATCACCAATTAATATGGAGGGGCACTGTAAATGTATTACCAAATGACATTCTACTCGTGATCTTCTTCTTTTTCAAAGGCTCAACACAACTCAACCCTACTTTCTCCACTTTCTCCTCCTCTCCTCTTTCTCTTTGTTTCTCCTTCTCTTGTTGTGTTTTGATAAAAGTTTGGTTGTTTTGTCTTGTCTTTCCTAAATAACGTGATATGACTACCAATGGAAAAAATAACTCAGCCAGTAACATATCACATCACATCACATGAACAAGTTTTTCTTTGGTGTACTTAATGTCGACTCTATTATTTCAAACAAAGTCGCATCTTCCCATGAAATGAAATGAAGAAAGAAAATGAATATTCTTTTCGTCGCTCTTTGATTCTTTGCGTGAGAGAAAAGGAAAAATATAAAGCAGCTCACCTTTTCCTCTATAAACATAAACTGTAACAGTGTTTTTTCCATAAAAAGTTTTAGTTTGCTCCAACTTGCCTAGTAAAATTATAGTGGTAGTAGAAGAGAGCGAGAGCAATAATTTGTTGCACGTCTTCTCATTTCTCTTTAGACAAAACATCTTTGTCAATGTCTGATCATTAAGGCTAATGCAAACCTTCCAGGCAAAAGCGTCTTTCGTTCTTTACGAACCCGGAATTCACAATGAGCACTTTCTCCGCCTTCTTTGTCAGCAAATTTCAGGCAAGAATAGAGCAGAAGGACTGCCTAGTAGAGGGAAAAGAAACAGGGACAAAAATGTAGATAGTAAAAGAAAGGTGCGCAAACACAATAAAAGAAAAAGCGGGCCACCATAATAAAATAAATATTTCCGTTTGCCTAGTGAAAGGTGTGATCAACAACAATAACAATGGAATTGTGAGTAATTTCCTTTTCTTTCTTTTTGTTTCTCTAGTCATCAGTCGTCGTCATCAGGGTACTGCAACAGGCAATAACGTTTTTGGAGGAACGAAAGACCTCCACTGCGTAGATTTTAAGTATGTGAGTATTGGAGTGAAAGTGGGTTTGGTTAGGTTTTATTATTAAATTATGGTACCCCACTACTTTCCCTGTCTGGCAATTAGTATTAGCAGTGTAAGCAGGGGAATGTACGTTTACGTAGAGTTAGAGTCGTTTGACGGTCTGACTGACTGAGTGAGGGAAAGTAAAGCAAAACTCAGGAAGGAAATAGAGCGTGTTGAAATTTGTAATACAAATTCTCTTTTCGGTTGAGTTGAGTGGGTGGAGGGAAGGAGAAAGACGTAGTACTGAGTGAGTAAGAGAAGGAATTTTATGTTGATAGTTGCCTCAGGACGTTCAATATCCATGTCAGGGTGATTAAATAAAGCGATACTTTGTATCCGCATAGGCAAACATGAAGGAAAAAGCAAGTCTGAATCTAACTCGAGATTCCGTTTTATTTGATAAGTTAATAACAAACAGACTTCAGACTTCGATAGAAGTGTACGAGAATAAACAGGCAAAGTTCAGAGAATATTTTTTGCCATTACACGTTGAAAAATACATAGATTACTTGAAAAAGACTAAACAAGTCGACATTAAATTAAAATGATTTACTTACCTACGTAGAAAAGTACACAGATACGTTAAATACTTTATGGTTTATTTCTTTCTAGTATACTTGAAATTTAACTCCTGATCAATAACGTATTGAATTTCTTTATCTGATCATGTTTCATTAACGTTGCTCCCGATAATTCCATTTTTAACTGAACCTTCTCAGAAGAATAAATAGAATTTAGAAGAACGCTTGTGGCCACGAACGTACCTACTCAACAATCAAACTATGCATTTGTACCTTATCCATGTTTAAGTAATTCTCTCGAGTATCAAACGGATTTGTTACAGTGTTCCGCAAAATAGATATCTAGTGAGCAGATGGATAGATTACAACAATAATGTAATGTAATATAATACCTGTCCATGAGGAATAAAGATATATCATGGAGCATTAAGTGAAAAGTGCCATTAACAAACCATTTCAGCAAAGAAAATGGCTGATTGTAACAATCTATACAAAAAATACTCAAAAAATCGCCAGTACGTAGTTATGTACCTATATAGAATTGGAATGGAACAGTGCTGGAAGTATTTTGTATCTGTCCTGTCCACACACACTCAGATTCAAATGGATACATACCTTCTCCAGCTCCATTTCATTCTTCGCCAATTTCTCTCACGATTGCGATGGTACACCGATCGGAGTCTGGCTTTACATTACATCACATTACTTCACATCGCATTACATTGCTAAGAGGAAAGTTTTAAATTGTCCTGTAGAAATTCGTTAATATCCTTTGAAATGACATTCTTTACTGGCTACCGTATTATACGGCACAGACTATTTTGTTGCCAAAGTAGACAGGAGTTTTTTGTAACTATTTTTTGTCGTCTACGTACGTTACTTACGTACATAGGTCTAACAAAACATGATCATTATGATGGTGATCTGATATGTGCAATCTTCCACCACCGTTCTTTTTGACTACATTGCATTTCATTGGAGTGAAATGGCCGTGGCTGAGTGAGCCAGCTTATCACTAGCACTATCACATCACATTACACATTTTTTCTAAAAATACTCTTTACTGTTCTGTCTATAACGGACAAATGGCTTACTCACAATGGGATGGTGAAGAAACTCGGTGAAAATGGAGGCAGTCCAATGGCGCACGGGAGAAAAGCAAGAGGAAGTGAAATGAGAAATTCGTCTTTTCCTCCTTTTCTTTCTTCTGTAAAGTGTTCAGGTTCCTTACGCTGACACACCACAGATACACATAATACATTACGTTACATTGCACAAAGTCGCCATTTCTATTTCTATTGCCGCACTACTGCAACTGCAATGTGTCTGCCATTATTTGAGAATAGGATGGGATGGGATAGGTGGCTAGGTAGATATCCACTTTAGTTTGGTTACTTACTTACAGTTTCCATTAGAACACATTCATTTCTCACAGGCCGAGTATCTGGAAGAGTGAGTGTGGATTTTTATTGCAACCAATTTCAAATTTTATGATTATCGAAGTATCCATAAAAAGATTGCTGAGAAGGAGATTTACATATGAATGAATGAAAGAGAAGGAAAGTTTCTATTTTTAGTCGAGTGGATGAGGGCGTGGGTTTTGGATGTGGACCTGGAAGTATCACTCGCAATAACATGTATAAACATGCATTTATTATACAACATCAGCATCTTCGCATCGTTATTATGGTATAGAATCTCCCCCAAGGCGAAAAATATCCTGTTAAAAAACTAAAGAAATGTGCAGGGTATGAAAGGATGGAGATAGTAGCTGGATAAAATTTGCAAAATCCTTGAAGCCAGTAGGATTTACAACAGAAAAATCACCGGAGTAGAAATATTTTCTAGTCTTGCAATTTCATAAGCTTGAGTGGAAATCCTTATAATATCTTTGGTTATGCAATGGTACAAGCAAAATACGGTACCGTTTATGGATGGATTCTATGAGTCAGATGCATCCAGCAATTTTCATATTTTATTTAATACTGTGAAATCTATAACAATTATAACTGTTACGTTATCAAACATATTTATCTATTTGTAATATTAGTAAAATTAAGCATAACATTTATGTAAACAATTAAGCTTTTTATCTCAAAAATAATTTTATAAGAATCACGTAACATGTTATTAGATAACCTGATAATCTGATTTTGAAATTTTATCCTACAAAACATAATATTCCTTTGGTTTCCATATCCTATAAACTTTAACTGACGTTTAATATATATTGGACACTCATATATTCACCAAATAGTTTGGCAAACAATTTTTACTAAATAAATATGCTTACCGATATTTATCATGGTTTACGTAAGAATATGTAACTTGCTTGCGGCTCATGAAGTAACATTCTGAAAACATGTCCCAATGACGTTCTTACCGAATCGTTTTTAAACAAATATTTTAATACCGAGAAATAAATAGCTCACATGGAATAACCAGCGTAATGATAGGATAGGTCCAGTCGCAACTTACATAGGTAAACATCATTTCCTGTTTAAACATTGAAAATATGGTCAGTTTTTTCATAGAGTTCATTGTACCAGAAATGCCGTAACTTTTAATATTACGTACATACGTAGGTGAATATTTTGGCTGCAATGCTGTAAATTCTGCTGGACTGCTGTAGTCATAAAAGTGAGAGCGACTCCAAAAAACTTTTTTAATTGTCGTTGTCGTCGGTTTTTTCCCTGAATGCAGTTTTATAATTCCTATGATATTCTAACGAGTAAAGTGTAGCAAGCAGCTTCTGGTTTTGTACTTTGCTTGCCCGAAAACAAATATTTACAATGTCTGTAATAGGCGTGTACACAATTTTTGTTGGTATTTTTTGGAACGAATTCATAGTCCTTACTTTGGTACTGGCCTGGAGGAGTAGCAGATTTTGAATATTACGCAAGATTGGGAAATGTAGTATCTTTCTGTTAGAAAAGGAAAAATATGCCTGCGGATTTTCTAATAAAATTACACACTGCATTGAACTCGCCATCTCCGTTCGCTTGCCTTCTCAGGTTTTAAAATGGATTTTCTCTTCTCTGCGACTTTGAGTAGAATCAAATTGTGCCCTGGGGCGGTGAAGGAATAAGAATGTCTTAAAATGGATGGAGAAAGGAGAAAAGAGAAGGAAGATTTGTTGGAGATGTGCCATTTGATAAATAAGCCATGAAGTTTGTAGAAAGCAAAGGGCAAGAAATTCGCTTGTGCTTTCTCACACGAGTAAGACGGAGAAAGTGAGGAAGAACAAAGTCAAGCAGAACAGAATGGATCTGCCTTAACATTGCCTTGCTGGGTGAAATCGGATGCTTAAAACTTCAAGTTTGACTTTGACTAAGGTATATGATGCAATGTAATATTTTGTGTACCTACCTAAATGTAAACTGTTTGCCTTTTGCTACATATTGTTCCGTTCCATAAAATAAAAATAAAAATAAAATGAACGAGGAAGAGTAAGCAAAGAAAAGAGGCTGTAAAACTTTGTGGCTCAGATTTGGTTACGCTGATGTACGGCGGGCCACTGTATTTACTATGTGATGTCTGGTCGCTGTTGTAATCAGTTTTTCCGTAATGGAACACAAGAATCAATGTTACGTCACTATTAATTTTCAAAATTGACTACGTGTCCAGATCATGGCTATCAATAAACGGGAAGCAGAGAATAATGGCTTTGTTTGTTATGTTACTTAACATAGAAAAATGGAATTGAGTGGATGCGGATGAATGGATGGATAAACGATAAACTACATAAAGATAGTTCAAACTTTATGACCTTCTTGCTTTGATCTTAATACCATTTATATAATATCATAACATGAAACGTATCCTAATATAATATAATATTTTATTCGTGGAAACAACTGCCCGACCGGGTTTATTCACCCTTGCGAAATTTCTTTAGTTGCTGCTCGTGCAGTCACGTAGGAAAATAATTTAAAAACTTTTCCAATTTTATTGTATAATAAAGGCGTTTTGTGTAACCTATTAAAATCATATTTTCAGAAAAAGAAAATTTGGTAAAGAGGATTGGACATGCTCCGTGTGACACTTAAGTAATTCCAAAATTTCAATGTGATTGCAATCCTTTCGACATTTTTGCATAATTTAAAACTTTAAGCTGTTAGTAAGTACGACGAGCTGATTAATGGCGATGATAGTGTACACAAGAAAAGGTTCTACCTGTCTGATCACTATTCTGTCATTTCTATCAGTCTCAAAGTGGAATAATAAAATTTACCTTTTGAACTAAAGGAAGTTCAGGCAGGTTTGTTGGCTTTGGCTGGACAAGAAAGTTGTGTAACCTCGACTGTGACCCCATGACATATGGTTTATTATATTAGTTTATGTTACGTATATAAAATATAAATCTTCTTTTCCCTAATTGCATAATATGAAAATGTGGATAGCATAGAAATGTTATATACGTAACGTAATATGTAGATTGTATAGGAGCGGCATAGAAAGTAAGTGATGAAAGAAGGAAAGTTTCGTCTCTTCATTTCCCTCCATTCCATCTCCTTCCTTATCTTTCACTCTTTTCTCCTTCTCCGCATGAAGTGAAGTCAAAGTAAGTTGCAAATAATGTGTGAGTTTCGCAAGTAAGTGCGTAGGATAAATTGTAATATAAAGTGAAAGGAGCATTCGCCTTTTCCTTCACTTTTTGTTGAGAGTGGAATGAAATGGATGGAATGGAAGTACAGGCGGAAGGACTTTTGCTTTCACTCTCTTGTAATTTTTTGCACAAGTTTATGACCCTTTACTTTTTTTGTCCACTTTCTCCTTTTCTTTCCCAATTTTCTCTACAGCTCTATCTAGATTTTCCTGGACGTTTTTATTTTATATTTACTGCTTCACATGTGGCGCTTTTCTTATCGGCATTGTGCTGTACTATTGTAGTATGAAGTTTCACATCCCCATCTACGTGCTTAGGAGTCGTGGGTGGGCGTGTGACTTTTTGTTGTTGTGTTACAGTTACTTACTTACGTTTCGTCCTCGCTCAAGAATAACTCTATTTCCATGTTTATATTCGATGGCCTGGGAATGATTTCCCTGAAAAGGAGAAATGTTTTAAAGCTGCTTCCTGTCTCGCTAACTCTCGATTCTTTTTCTCTCTCTGAGCACCCATTTGCCTCACTTTTGCTACAATTTTATTTTGTCCTGTGTGATCCTGATCCTTCTTTTTTGCCTAGCTCTTCTCAAAAGTAAACTTCTCGCATTACATTTGCTCAGCTCTTTCTGAGTTTTTGTAGTGAAAATTGCACACAAAAATATATTTTTCTACTTACTAGCATCAGCATCAACTTGTCGTATTTTGACAGCGCCATTTTCTTCACATGCTTTATATTATGGGAAATGGACAGCCAAAGTAAAAATGTGGTCAACTTTCACCATCAGTGTAAAAAGCTTTGTGAAACATCATCTTGTATTATAGCAAAAACATAACATAGCATGGAATCTATGTTTATATTCACTCCCATTGCATAAATACGGGCATGGATGGAAAATTTTATTTCTGAAAAAAAAAACTCATTCGAACTCTAAACTTTCATTTCATGAGACATGACATGGACAATGACTATGACTTCATGACACCAGACGCAAACAACGACAGATTTTTATTCTACAATAGCCAAAGCTATAGCCAGCAGCCTAAGTAATTCCGTACTAGCGTGGCACGCCACTGAAGAAAAAGCCATGGAAGTTGTAAATACTTACATAAATGCTAATGCTCATCTTCATCTGTTTTCTTTTCCTTTTCTTTTCGTATCCTGTCTGAGAAAGTGAAAAGATAAGGATTTTCTTTTTTCTTACAGAAAAGAGTTCAAATTCACAATAACAATGGTTGATAATCTTAAACGTTCCTTGAATTGTCCTCGTCTGCTTAAATAAGAAAGAGAAAGGAAAGAGACTCTTAGAGTAAAGTTCAGTGTTTTTTGTTTGGGTCACTTTTCTTTAGAAGATTCATTTCAAATTCGAGTCGTCGAGATCAGAACACAAAAGCTTCGTTTCACATGCCATGGTCAAATAAATGGAATGCAACACATTGCATTGTTCAAATAAGATTTTTTTCTCTAAAAAAAGAAACTGAATGGACCAGCATCTTTGCCTTGTTAGAATCGTATCGATCGCCAAAAGTTGGAAACTGGAATGCTCCACATTTTGGGTGGATGTTGTTCTAGATGTTGGTGGCATATAAAACAGTGCAGTGGACAGTAGTGGACATAATGCAATATTGCGAAGCAATGTTTGCTTTGAAGCTGCTGTTACATGTTGAAAGTTTTCGTTACGCTGTTCTTGTTGTTGTTTTGTTGTGGATGATGATGATGATAGTTTCTTGTTTGTTGTATGCGCGGCGTCAATTAGAAGTCGTCAAGTAGAGCAGTGAAACAGTCGAAAATACATTTACACCGGAATACGCACAAAATTGTTGAAATTAGTTTGTCACGCCAATTAAATAAAATTGTGGACAATCTGACTGGAATAAGTTGATTAATTTACTGAGCAAAGCGTAATAAGCGGAAGAGAAAAAGATTCATTATTCACATATTAGCTAGAAAAACTCATGAAAAATGAAGCATGGCAGGGAGTAACTGGTGCTTATTGCTTAGACCAAGACATGTTATTCAGAAAAAGGATCCACTTCACTTTGCTTTAAGTTAGGTACAAACTTCTCTAGATGAAAGCAAAGCACTAAATCATTTCAGCAATTACATGCGAGCCCAGAATGATTATTCCAGTGGACTGAAAAACTGGTAAAATAAAGTTTTAACTAGAAGTCACACACGCAGACAGAGATTTTTTGAGTGAACTGCGAACTGAGCTGAGATGTTGAACGTTCATCATTCAACAGCTTCTTGCTCTACTATAAAGCGAAATATGTGAATAGTGAAGCTGCATGTATGTATTTAAGAGAATATGTGTACCACTGGGATTTCACGAGCTCGTCAACTGGAAAATGTAAGAAGACTCTTACTCGGAGGATAAAAAATTGTAAGGACTTACTGAGTACCTATTAGCTTGACTTGAGAACATTCTACTTACTACACTTTTGCCTTGGTTTGGTTAGTTGGTGTGTTCTGAAGTAGCATTTTGCCTATTCCTTGCGTTTGCCTCCCTTCTTCATTCTCTGCTTACTTGCCAGTCAGTCAGAAGAGTCAGTCTCAGCCTCTTGTTCATTCTGCCTCGGCTCACTTTTATAATACCAGAATAATATGTGGAACACGGCTATTCATCTTTCAACCTTGTTATTACACAATATCATAAGGGAAAAGAGACAAACTTGAGGCATATTTATCTAATACTTATGTTAGACATTAGTTGCACTTAGATAGGTTCTGCTCTGCTTGTCATGCAATGCTGGAACGCTTTTAAAGGTCCTTTAAGGTTCACAAACAGAAATGTGAAATGTTTCGCTCCGTCCTTTTGGTCGTACTTTCCATTGTTAGGGAAAAGTTGTCATTATTTTTATTTTTCCCGAAAGACTGCATGTGCACAATGTTACTAGTCTACATACGAGTAATATAAATAAATGTGTGCAGTGTGCAGAAATTACAACTACCAGAAAAAAATTGCAGTTTTTCCCTCTGCTAACGAGATCATGACGGAGACTAACTGCTTAAATAATAAAAATGAACAAAGTCGTTTTGTTATCAGATCTAATTTTTAAATGACTTTCATTAAACTTCTACGAAAAATAATTAACCACGTTTCTGCCACATATGTGCGCATTTATAATGGAACAGTAAACGATTCCATTAACTTCAGGTCTAGACATGTTTGTCTAGTAAAGTAAAACCTTCATTTTTTCCATGTTTTGTTTGTTTGTGTGGGGCTTCCACGAATAAATAGAAGTATGCCATTGTATCAGATCGTGCATCCAAAGTAAGTAAAGTATCACATTACTTCACGATAACCATCACATATTGCATTGAATTGCATTACCCCCACTCACTCACTTATTTTTGGTTGCCAGCAAAAGTTGGTCCACTCTTTTTAGTCACTCTTTCCTAGAATTGAGTGGTGCAGAGCAGAGGAGAAAACACGTACGGAGAAGTGTAGTTGCCGGATGAGTTGTTCGAACGATGTGTGTATTAGTTTCACTTGCAAAATCTGATATGTATGTCCTATAAATATGAATGGCGACCATTTCACGAAATGAGGCAAGTGATGTGAAGTGGATGCTTATGAGACAGGAAAAACGGAAATGCTCCGTGCATGAGAGCATCTCGAAAAATATCATGCATGCAGTAAGTAGAGTTGAGTCGGAGTGAGTGGTGCTCTATTTTATTTTTACCTCTTTCCTTCCTTCAATTTTTCTGCTTCACCGTTTTCAAATACCCAAAAAGGTAAAAAATATTGTGTCCGTTTAGTCACCGAGTCTGATGTGAGTGTGTGACAGTACCAATTGGGCTGCGTTGCTCTTTGGACCGACCATGTGTCTCTTTAATAAAGGCAGCTAACTGCTTCTAATAGAACACCTGTCACCCGGCAATAGTTGGACGGAAAAAATTGGGACAATTTAATGTTACATGACTTTGTGGCTCGATGTAGGTGGAAATTGACAAAATGGTTTTCCGTATCACCGTCGCCATCGCACGTCTTCTCTCATCTCATTTTTTACGTATGCGAGTTGCAACTTCTACGTTTTCTATTGCTGAGTTGAAATATTAGTACCTCTTTTCTCTATCGCTCTGTCTCTCTGCTTTTCCTCCATGTTTTAAAGACCGTTTTACTTTTACCTCTCAACTTTTTCTGTATGCGTGTCACAAAAAATTTGGGACGATGACTCGACTCTTCCACCAGTCGAGTTCTTTTCTGGCTTTGCACTACTTTCTCCATTTCTCGCTCCGCTCTCACTCTTTTTCTTTTCTGTTTCTATCTCACTTTCTCTACATTCTCTTGCTCATGCATCTTTTTCTGTATATGAAATGTATATTTTGTTAGTTCAGTTCATTCGGTGGATGGATGGATGGATTTTAGCTTCATTTGGCCTCCTTTTCTATTTTACGTCCTATTGCAACAGATCCATTTCCATTTCCCCTTCGTTTTAAACGCTTTTTGCCACACTTCCTCTCTCTCGCTTGCTTCACTCATAGTCATATTTGGATACGGTCGCAAATGGGAACTTTTGGCAGCAAAAAGCATTTAACAAGGGAGAGGAAAAAAGACGAAGCAGAGACCAAAAATTGGCGAAACTGCGTATAAATACATACTAGAATACTTGATATGCACGTGATGTGTTTATGTAAGTAAACGATTTGTAAAGAAATTGCAACTGTGTCAAGTGTGTCTCAATTTTCGCAGAGTTACAAAAAGAAGTGAGGGACTTTGATGCAGCAGGAGCAGCGCAGCAGGCGGACTTGTTACATTTTAATACGCTGCGATACAAAATATGGATCTGTAGCTAGCAGAGCACAGTTCCCTCAGTCAAGTCTGATGCAACATGAATGGTCATGTCCAGTCAAATTTACCATAAATACAGTAAAAATGTGAAAGTAAGTAAATGTCATAGTTGGAGGTCAGCCTTTCCTTTCTTGTTTTTGCTTCTTGGAATACAAAAGAAAAATCTTTGTTTTATTTATTTCAAGGAATAACTATTTTTATCCTCATGATTTTCCAAGAATCATATAAAATACTCTGGTGATGATGGATGCCAGACTCAATCCGCTCGATACGCAGTGGTGACCCAAGTTTTTGGTTACGTAAAGATTCCAAACTTCAGAAACAAATTTCTTCCATACACACATCTTCGTATTGTTCTTGGTGCTGATGATATTATTTTACATTTCATTATGTCAGGATTGTTGTGTTCCCTGTGGCTGTTTAGCCTCTTCGACATTTTAATGTTACTTATATAGTCAAGAACTGCTTTTTCTGCACCTATCTAACCTTAGGTCTTACGCACAATACCCATAATAAACTATAAATGGCGTCTAATCAGGAGGTTATAAAACGTTAAGCAGGTGAATATAAAGGCGACTTTCAACCTAAATGGTTAAAGCAAAATATTTAAGATTTGCAACAATGTTGTTTAATACAATATTTTATCATTTTCAGCGGAAACTAATATTTTAGCAATTATCTGGTGTTCCTTTAAGGCTTCTTGTCAATATTCAAAGTAAACTTTGTGTGGTAGGTAGAACATTTACAACAGCTTGTGTGTATTTTCTACGTTTGCACATTATGTATCTGTTGGCTTTGTTTTAAAAAAAGAGTGTAACAAAAGAGTAAAAAGACATGCATCATCTGTATACACAGCTACTTGTTTTTCCATTATTAGAAACAATTTTTCGTTGTTGATATTATTAGTTTTTGCAAGTCGGTCTGGCGTCTGGGGAAGGTTGTGTTCTGATTTAAAATTCGATAAAGTCCTTCCAGACAAGTTACATGCTACATCTTTTAATTGGGTATTGACATTTTTGTATTGGCATTTATTTTTCTGCGATGCAGTTGCCTGTTTGTGATTTTCATTTGTGTGGTTAATTTGAATACAAAAGCTTATTTCATTGTATATTCTTAAATTAATACAACAACAACATGTTGCAACGGTACTTCTGAGGTGATTAGTTATTTTGACCTTTCGCCGAAACCACCGTTAGAAAAGCGTTTTATTTTCGGACTATTGCATTTTACAAAGAAAGCTGGCAGACTTTTCATGACACCCTAAACTAACAAAAATAATACTTGAATAGTTAAACATTTCAGTGTGGCCAGACGTTCTCTCATGGAAATTCGTAATTTATTTCGCAACAATTTTGAATGTATGTACGTAATGCAGTCTGACTATTACTAGAACAAAATGAAACGTTTATGCAAGTTTAAAAAAACAGTGTTATGTATAATATTATACAATCTACATATTTTCATCAAATATTTTTCTCTTTTTGTTTAAGCCTTTAGTTTGAAATCCGTCACAAAAATATGCATTTTCATGAATAGTTAGTTTTGGGTTTTTTAAAAAGAGAAAGTCCAATCACGAATCGTAATCCAATGTTTTTTCTTCTTTTCTCAATATTTTTCAGTTTCCCAACTCATTTTTTCAGTGATCCGTCTCCCAATTTCATAGTTTTATAACCCCGCGGTGAATACAAATATAATCAATTTCCCCTGTGACTACTTTTGATACTTTGATGTGAAATATGGAAATACCTTTGAACTACCTACGCGACATATATAAACCATGCAAGCAATGCAATGTATCTAAACACAATTCAAATTCCAGAAGAGTGAGTGACATATAGAAAAATAATACGCTATAGATTCCTTTACTTGAAACAACTTTCTAGTACTATAGTAGTAGAGTAAAATAGAAGTATGTGGAAAATGCAAAGGAATAGTACCTATACAAAACTGTCCCTACTTGACACATAACACAGCGCAGGTATCCCGAAGCTAAAAAAAATATATTCTGCTTCTCTGATAGTAAAATGGAATGGGCAATGCAGATGCAAGTTTCAACTCACTCACATCAGACTATCGAATGCATCGGCGAATAGTTCAATTTCATTGGGAAAGACGTGAGAAATCAACATACCTCTTCCTGTCTATTTTTAAATTATTCCCTCTGTCACTTACAGTGAAGCACATCCTTCTCTTTGTCGTTCTCCCGGTTGAACAATTTTTTCTCTTCTAACTTGAGTTTCAGTTTTACTTTTACTTTTCAAAAAAAGATTCGAAAAAAAAAACTTTTCCCCATTTTTTGTTCGCGAATGTGCCCCCTTTTACTCTTCCATCAAGTTTTTGGTTATGTTACGATAATTTTAAGAGGATCGCTCTGGGACGAAAATCCTCACTTTTTTTCGTTATTTGTTATAATACTTACGTATTTTATTTTGTGGTTATATATGGAATGAATATTTTAGTGAGAGTGGATGTGGAGGAGGTGGAGAATTGCTCGGTTTAATGTTATTGAAATTTTCAGAGGGATCTGCATATTGAGTGCGTTGCATAACTTTGACAAGTATAAAATGCATGATGTATGTTCTTTAAGTACATACAAAATACAAAAGTTGTAACTTGGAAAGGATGTGGTGATCTGGTGATGTTGTTGGTGCGGTGGTACCCTCCCTGTCCCCATCTCACTCTCACTCAATAAGGTACTCTGCTTATTTCTTAAATGGAGTGCACAAGCCAAAATCAAATGACAATGGAGAATGGTAACGGGAAAGTAAGTGCAGTCATGCATATAAATGTTGAAAGTTTTTCGAGGTAAATGGTTAAATTGGAAAAAAGGTTTTTATTTCTATTCTATGCATTTCATTTTGTGAGATGGAGAAAATTGAATGCATTTCAGTTGCATATGTACAACTGGAATTTAATATTCTGGGAACGTTCAAAGGTAAAACCAAAAACTGCAATAGAATCTTTTCTGTAAGACATGGCAGTGCAGTGGATGGACTAAAACATGAAATGTGTTGAACTAAAAGAAATAACTTGAGAGTTTTCTGAATGGGTTAAGGGTTAACGTTGCAATGCTTCGGTTTTGGTTACGAAATCGATTGGATTGGTTGGTTAAAGAAATAGTAAGAAAAGATAGAAAACGGAGATGTTTTCATTTAATATTCATTGTCACATCCTAACTATCACTGCAGGCATGTAGCGAAATAAAATTAGGCGTGACATATGATATAAAATTTCTGTTAATGCATCCCTTAAAATGGTGCGGGCGTACATTTGTCAACAATGAATTTTTTGACCTGTCATGACAGAAAACACAATCATATGTCACGTTATTGTTTATTGGACTTGGACTACTTTAACGACGATTATGGTTGATTTACTAGTATCAGCCATTTTCAAACCATTCAGATTCCCCTGAGTTTTCGTTGCATGGTTGTTTTTTCGGAATTCCCGGTATGTTTCTAATTTGAATGAAATAAAACGTATTTCTTTTTTGGATTTTCCTAAATTTCAATAAAAATCTTATGATGGTTTCACTATGCACATGGGCCTGTATTATATTAAAAAATTTGTGTTATACAACATAACCACGAGCGACACGTTTTGTTTTGAAATGCCACTTTTGTTAACTCTTGCTAATTCCTCTTACAGTTTTTTCCGCAATTTATTTTTAAACTCATTTGGGCGCGTACTCGTTCAATAATGTAATGAATGCTTCATTTGGATTCTCTATCGATTAAATATAAAACGTATTATTGTTGACTTACTTCAACAAACCAAACATTAATTTATGATGTATTTTATAAACATAAATGAATATCATGAATAAATTTTATAAACCCGTTCCAAGAAATTGTGAATTTGAATTTATGATTAATAAAAGCTTGAATTTTCTACACTGTATTGTTTCAGTAATAGTTTGCGTAAAATGTGCCCGATAACCTTTTAGTCGCAGGAATTTGAGCATTTGTAAAATCCACAGGGAAGCTTTACATAATGGACTTGATAACCCTTCGATAGCGCCATACTACTGTCGTGTCTATATAATGAAGGAGTAGAATAAAACAATGTTGCGAAAATACCAACAACTGTGTCACAATTAGTGTAGTTTAGTAATGAAGCATGGCAAAGCCACAGCCACAAGCCAGAGTTGTTTGTAAGATTACAAAGTTTGCAAATACTAAACTATAAATTTACGTACTACGAGGTCATGTGCTTTTACCGTTATCGAATAGCTGAACTTTTAATGATTTGTTTGCCAACTCGTTTTATTACTAGTATTTTGGATAAGGAGGGAAAGCAAGATGAGTAAACGGGGCCACAAGTTACACCGACTTGTGCCTCCTAATGTTACAGTTTTAAGTACACCCGTCGAGCTTAATTATGGAATGTTATATTTAGTTGTCAGTTGTCAGCAACACACGTCTTAAAACTAAACAAACTGTAAACATTCATTCTACTTTCTTGGTACGCTGAACAGATTTTGTCGGCACTAATGTAAGAAAGGTTTTATATTATAAACCCTTCCCCGGTATTTACCTCATATTTTACGGAGGCAATCTTGGAAATAATGATGGACACATCAAAAAGAAAATTGGAAGTTAGCAGAATTAAAAGTGACATTGTCCAATTTTTAAACAAAGGATTTAAAACATTCACACAAATTTTAATAACAAAGTGTAAAATTATAGCAATGATGGTTGAATAAAGATTCTTTAATACTTTAAAAGTATCACTTTCTTTAAAAGTTCTAAGGTCTTTATTTCACACCATAAATAAAATGTAGTGGGTATTTATGCAAATGTAGAACAATTCCGGGTTTCATGGCCAAGGCCGATAAATTCGTTCCAGGTAATGTTAACGTAACAACAAAGTAATGTGAGGTGAGAGCAGAAAAGAAAATGAAAGTGAAAGAGAAAAGCAATGAATCTCTGGAACATGTGTACGGGTAATGAATAATAAGCAGGACATTAAATACACACTCTTTTTAAGCCTTAACATTAGCATTAAGAACGCCATGCATGGAGGCAAGCAGGCAAAGGCTACGCTTATTCTTTTGGAGACACTTTCCTCTTCTTTCGGGATTTTCTCGTAAATTTTATGAAACCATTGCTTTGCCTTACAAGAGTAGCAATAATGGCAAAGTGAGTAAGTATAATTACCCGACTTTAAGTAGGCAATAAAGTGAAAATGCAAACGGATTCCTTTATGGCCCTCCGTTTTCTTTGGTTTTCTTAGGCAAAATAAAATTAAAGGATAATGTTTCCAGGTACGCGCTTAAACTCAACTATGAAGAAATGATGATGATGAAATAAAAGTAAAACGAATTTCTTTCTTTACACATTTCCTTCCCAGAAAATGTGCCCGGTCTAATGTGTGGTAATAATGGAACCATAATGTAATGTAATAATATAATCTTCTCATATTTACCCAAAATCTTGTTTAGCCTGCTTGCTCAACATATGCAAATTCCAGAATCATTAGAAAAGTGCCTTGTTGTCAAATACGGAGAACGAGAGCGAGAACCACACAAAAATAAGGAGAGAACAGAAAAGAGTGAAAGTAATGATAATGATGAAAAACAAAATGTTTTTTTCTCTCGTTTCAAAAAAGTCATGGGTGTAAAGAAAGCGAAATGTTTTCAAGGCTTAAATGAGAAAATTCATTTTAAAAAACGTCGCCTTCTCAGTGCTCGATCTGGTCTCATCTTGTTTTTCAAAATAATGATTTTTGTTGCACAACTACAACGACCAAGGACATTTTCCTTTCTCCGCTACTATTGTACCTACATAATAATAATAATAATAATGGTATTGTTACCAAGTCGAGAAATTTTTGAAAGGATATCTAACTTGAGCGAGAATATCCCATTCTTTTAACTCCTGTCCCAATCTCCGCCTTCTTTTTCTTATTTCTTCAACTTCTCTTCCTTTTTCTACGTATTCGACGTTTCCATTTCGCTTTCTTCACTGGAGAAAAGTGAAACTCAGAAATACTATACTATTTTCTTGCTAAACTTCCTTTCTTTCCCCGACGTCTTTCTTGCTTTCTTTCGTCGACTAGAGTAAAGTAAATGAAGTAAAATAAAAGGCGTATGATAATAAGACGATTCGAGAAGAAATGAATGCATATTACCAAGCAATAGAGGATGGCATAAAAGAAGGTAGAGAATAATAAGTATTAAGAAAAAGAAGAAACGAAAGGGAGAGAACTAGAAAGAACCGGATGGTTTTGCTGCTCCTCCACTTTTGAATATATATATTGTTTAAAAATGTTGCTTTTTAGGATTCAAGCACTAAGCACAAATACTTTATAACATACAGTGTATGTAGTGAGTCGAGTATCAGCAGCGGGGCGGCGTGATCATCATCATTACGTATTCCTTTTTCTCCTTTCTTTATTCCTATCTCTTCTTCTGAATGAGAGCCCCTTTTCTCGTTTTTTCTTCAAAATTTCTCTAAAGTAAAAGTATGAACAGGCTAGGCAGAGCAGACAGGAGCCATTAGTAGATTCATAAGGATAAGAGTAATAGTCTAATCCTGCCAACGAGCCTCAACTCACATTCCACTAACTGCATCACTTACTTTTCTTTCATTACATCCGTCTTATATTACACTGCTCTGTTTCTCTGTTTTTATTCTTACACATTCTTACAACCACCAACGCCTTCACCACTGCCATCACCACCACCGACCGCCATCATCATCAAGCTAAACTCAAAAGATGCGTCTTTTCTCTTTTATGGATTATTGCGTTCACAGCACAGACACAGTCACACTCAAGGATAATTTTGTATCACCAAGAAAAGGATGCAATGAGAAAGAAAAAAGAATAGAGAATTTTCATTTCGTGATGGCGAAAGTGAATGGCGATGGTGAATGAGGATGATGTGTGTTTGCATTATATTGTTTCGTTGGCGCAATTCTGCATGGAAGGCTCAAGTTTATGTCCGTAGTAATGCAATGCACTTATTATTCTTCTTGGAATGAAAAGCAGCTGAGAAAAGTCTGTTCTGTGGAATTCTCTTTTTTCTAATCTGGCGAAAATAGGGAAAACGTGGAAGTGGAAATTAGAAATGGGAAGCTGTAAGTAAGATATGTACAGATATTAAAACTATGACTTAGGGTGAGGACTTACTCAAGATTCTTTGGATGGAAATTTTGCCAAGGTTTTTCTGACTTATTCCCACTTCATATCTACCAACAGAACATGAGATTATTACTTTAGTACATTAAGCCATTTTCTTACGAGGTTTTGCGGAATAATTTTCTTGAAAATAATATACATAAAATAAAATTGTCCTTGTGTTTAAATGCGGAGAAAGTGGGTGTGGGTGAGGAGGGAAAGTATGTAGCTTTTATTTTTTGGGTTCTATAAAATGGATTGTATTATGAATGTGTACTCGCAAAATCTTTTGCAGTGGAAATTGCAAGATCTTGGTGCCGATCAGTGTAAAAATTAGGACAGGCGAGGCTCAAACCAAAAAACAGATTCTGTGGAATGTCTTCGTCAGTTCCATAACAAAATGTTACTGTGAGTTGCAATGTATTGCTTTGCCAAATATAACAAAGGATGAGGATAGGGTCTCATCTGCGTACTATTTAGATTGCATTACATTACTATATTATAACTGTGGAGTTGTGAATTATAATAAAACGCCAATACCGGTCATTAAGAGAATCTAATATTCCTACAAGATGGTTAATGGAAGATTTCTGGAAATTGGATGGAATTATGGGATATAGTGTAATATAATGTAATTTCGTACGAGAAGAAGAGTGAGTGTGGACAATGCTCTTTTCCTTCCTTCCTTTGCGTTATTATCATTTTGGTCATTACTACTACAAGAAGCAAAGTGGGTCACATTTGGCTTCGTACTTGCATATTATAACAGTTTCGTTTGCATAAATAAAATTGCAAACATTATGTACAACAATACAATCCGCAATATGAAAACGTCGAAAAGCCAACAAACGAAGGAAAGAACTCGAATGTTAAAACACGGTCAGTTCCAATTCAACGCAACAAACTCGCGCAGCTACTAGTACCTAAAACCGTATTGTTTCTCCAAATAAACTAAGCGTTGTAGGGGGCGACGAACATTAAATTTATTCAGTTAATGGGTTTTTCGGAATTTAACGGATTATATATTATGCCGTTATGACGGTTAGTTTTATTGAAGACGTAGTATAAGTGACCTAGGTATTTCATTTGATAGTGGGTAAGTTGGGAAATACTCAATCACATAAACAAAATGGAACTGGAAGAGGCAGACAAGCGGAAAAAATAACTCGGTCTAAAATTGCTTCCAATAATAATAAAAATAATAATCATAACAGCGTCGTTATAAGTTAATGCATTTTCTGCTGTGAAAAGCCCAAAAACGTTAAAACTGTTAAATAAATTATTTTTCCAGTGACAAAGCAGGAAAAATTTTGCTTGTTATCGTTAACTTGTCAATTTTACTGCTCAAAGATCGGACGTAAGTACATTGTGTTTGAATAAACGTCTTTCGCAGCGTTTGGTGACAATTTCCTAATTTGTTTCTTCTCCAAGGCCATCAGAATAATTTAAAGTTGGGAAAAAAAACACAGAATATGTACATAAAGATTGAAGAAATAGAACTTAAACTAATTATTTTGCAACTACATTCATACCTTGTAGATATACTAAAAAAGTAAAACTTGAATAACTAATTAACAAACTATCTGCTTAATTTTACCGACTTCACTGCGTTTCGAAGGTGGAACAGAATTTTTTTAAACTTAGATAAAATATTGGGGCGACTAGATTGTGCTGTTTTGATGTTAAAAGTTCATTCGTTCGTATCGCAGCAGATTGTACAACAAAGTGTTAGCTTATAAATGTCAATGTGGATTAGAATTAATATCATATGGAACATTGCGTTTCCTTCAAAAATGATGATGGCGATGATGATGATGCCGACGATTATTCTTGACTTGTAATATTACCTCAAGTTGTAAAATCAAGAAAGTGACTTTCGAAAATGTCTGTACCTGTCCCAGATTTGCTTTACCCCTGTGACCTCCTATAAAACGGAAGAGTTCTTTTTCAGACTGTCACAAATTTTTCATTAGCACGTTGTAAGTAGTACATATGTGCTCGCCACATTAACCAGACTAGTTAAGATTAGCCTATTTTACGATGCAGCTATAAAATTTGGGCCTCGCTAAAAATCGCTACTTTCATTTTACTACTTTCTCGCCGTGAATGAATCGCATGAGGAAAAGTCATCAACATCAACACATCAACACGTTCACAGGAAAGCTTTTCCGCTAAGCGTTTACTGTAGGTACACGTTACTGCTGCTTTCGGAAAACAATGTCATTTCGAGATAAAATATCGAAATCTCGTGCAGTAAAGTAAAAAGGAGAATGAAATGAAGAAGACGCTACCAGACTAGACGCGTCAGAGAAGAGAGCGCTGAATCCTTAAAAGGAGACGAAATAAAAAGCAAATTGCGTAAATATGTGAGTTAGTGATGTAAGGGATGTGGAGAAAGGAAAGGAACATATCTTTCAAAGATAAGTGTGTCGTGCACACTCACTCACTCACATTCACCTTCCGCACAAAAATATGTAGTAAAAGTCACCCAGACCCTATGAAATGTTCGTGTGTCTCTGCGATATGAGAGAATTGCAATTTGCAAAGTCTCACAGAGCTTCCCGTTTTAAATTTTACGGGCGTACCATTTTCCTTTTTATGTCATGTCAGCGTTCCATTCCGTCTCTGTTGCTTTCTCTCGCGAAAGACTAAATTTATGTAGGTATTATCAACCAGCAGTCTTTGCAGTCTGAATATAGACTTTCTCTGCTCTCTGAATTGTCTGTGATCTCCTTTTTCTTCTTGATTCTTTTCTTTCATGGATTTTAAATTAGAATATGAAAATCATGTTCTTGGGATGTGATGCAACACACCATGTATATCAGCATACTTTAGTCCGGGGTCATATTGTATGTACGTGTATGTATGGTGAGATTTTATAAAATCCATTCGATCTGCTCCCATTTTCAGTGACGCAGTTTTAAAACCGGAGTAAACTAAATTGGCCGCACATTAGCTATTTATGTCGCGACACGAAGTATGTATCAAATAAAACATTGTCAGTCAACCAACTACATTATGGAATAGGTATAGCATGTCATATTTTTTAGTTTTTGGTTGTCGTCGAACTCCCACTCAAAAATTATACACATTTTTATTCATTTTGTCCTTATAGTACAATACATTATTTCAAATAAAGTAGCGGCGCGACAGCAGCGGAGCAACTTAAGGGAGGGCTTAGATTACATTACCATTACATTTTCAGCATATGGCTTCTTTTGTGGAGAAATTACACCTGAGAAAAATTATTCTCAGAAAGTCTCCTTTCGTTGTGTTGCTGAAGCAGAGCTGCGGTTCATTTTAATATTATATAATATAATGTAACGGTGGAGTCAACATCTTTGTGAGTGCTGTGAAGATATTTTTGTGGTGTGGCGAGGTGCTGGTGGTATAATGTCTGAAGAGGTGCAACATCTGCCTGATTTTTTCTTTTTTGCCAGTTTACTTTCACTCGCTTTACCTGCTTGAATAAAGCACAGCTCGATTTTTTTATATTCATTTAAATTTGAATGAATGTGTTTCATAAGGTGGATGTGGATGTGAGTGTGTATCGTACGTGAGCTTAAGTGTGGTTATTTGAGTGGGGAAAAGGGAGAAATCTTGTTCCATCGTCACATAAACGACACTTAAGGAAGCAAAAGACATGATAAAGATACATGTCCTTTTACGCTTCGCTAGCTTCTATCCCACACTCAACTCGACTCGAACTGAAAATGCTAGTTTTCTTATATAGAAGAAGCTCTGATTTTGGTGTTATGCATATATTTTCTAAAATGGGAAAGTGAAGGGAAAAGATGAATGAGTTGAAGTTGAATTTGAAGTTGAATGCATGGAAGTAAGTGGATGATGGGAGTATGACGGTGGATGGGAGCTGGGCTTTGCTCAAACAATATAACTGTTGTGTTATAGAGTTAGACTAAGAATAAGTAGAATAAAATGCATTATAGGAGGGAAAGAGGAGAATGTAATGTAATGTAATAAATAGAAAGTTGGATGAAAGTATCAACAAGAGGAGAAAGCTGTGAAGTTTAGATTGGAGAAGAGGAGTCACTTCTCCTTGGTTAACACGGTTAGCGGTCTCGTCTTATGTGGCTTACTTACTCGAGGAGATGAGAATGCGATGCAAGTTAAGTGTAAACAGTAAAGTAAAGAAGAGAGTGTAAAAGGAAGCTGTAAATAAGAGCGGAACATTTTTTTGCGGGAAAGGAGAGAAAAGGGTTGAGTTGAGTTGAGCGGAGTCTGAGCTGAAGTTGACTTTCATCAACTCCTTGGGTAAAGTAAATGTTGGAGTAATAAGAACATCCAAGTAAGGAGAGAAAAGCAGGAAACATTAAAACGTGCGAGAAAAAAGATTTTCCTTCTTCTAGAGATTCTAGTGAGTTGGTAAGCTGAAAGCTTGTCTTCTACTCACACTATGACTAGGGAGTAAAGAGAGAAAGCAAAGACACACTTCTTGACATCTTTGTGACTACACCGGATTTTGTCTTTCCAACTTTTCACTGCTTCTACATTAGGTAAAGAGAGAAGATGAGATTATACATACATTAAGTTCGTTGCTACAATGTGTGAATATCCGCATTGTCATTATATGATTATAACTTCAGCAGAAAAGCTCATGTCAATTAGAAAAACCTGCTTTTGCCACAGCTCAGTTACGGTATGTTCTAGTTCTCTGTAACATAGCATTTTCGCTTTACCCTCGATATAATTTTGTTGGTTGTGCATGTGCAAGAGACCAAAAAAGCTGAGCCTGAGCCTTAGCTTGAGTCAGGAGATGAATTCATCCGTTTTGATGGAATTTAAAGGATGCTGTCAACTCACATCCTGGAAAAGTGCATGATAAAGATAATTAGATTATTTAGGCAGAGAATACCTGCAAAACCGCGGCAATATTACGTTATTATTATTATATTGCAGCTGTTGTAAATATCTTCTTGTAAGGTAGGTAACCTACTGAAATTGTGTGGTTAGCAGATTCGCACGTTCTGTTGTGTTATGTTGTATAGCGTGATGGATCTGCTCGAGTATTTGAGTGAGTGAGTCGAGTGGATTCATCACTTTTCACCAACAGCACAGAAGAAGAGTATTGACAAAAGACAGATGTGACCTATTTTATTTTTGGACCACGCTACACTATTTCATTCCATTGCGTTATATGAAACCATGCATGTACGTATGTGGAAAATTATACGATCGCCCTTAGATCACCACATCACAACAATATCATCCGCATCCGTGAAATCCACTGACATGGTTTGGCGCCGCTAACGAGTTTTTTATCCTCTTTAATTTTAACATCATTACTTTCACTCTTTCTCTCTTTTCAAAAGCTGAAACTGACAAAACACGAAGCTCTTTGAAAGTAAATGAGAATGAAAGAGTGTATAGAGTAAATTGCAGAGCATTTAATTTGATCCATTCATGCAACTGGTACACAATTTAGTATTCTCAGCAAATAACTCTTTAAACTGCATCTGCATCCACCCACCTAAGCTTAGCAAACACTCTAAAATAAAAGAAGCCGCCGTCGAGCCACACGGCTCAGCAACAACACTCCTTTTGAAAACACGACTGATGAAGAAGATGCAATCAGAGGAAAAATGTTCTTAGTGCAAGATGAAGATGATTTCAGCCTTATTGTCATTTACAAGAGCCAAGGCTAGGCACAAGAGTAAAGTAAAATGTATGTGTTTTGTGTGGGATCCCAAGTTTCTCTGTTCTTTCTGTAATAAAAAAGTGGTTTGGTGGTAACGAAACGTGGGAGCGCAGCCACGAGAACAATTTCTGACTTGAGGGAGCAACAATGGGGATTGAAGGATTTATGGGTTTCGGTTTAGATTTGAAGTCAACTTGGTAAAGTAAAGTAAAGTAAAAGTTGAGCTTTCTTTTCCTTTTGTATTAACTAGAAAACATTCTCATTTCGGTGTCTATTCATTTTATTATTATTATTATATTGTAAAGTAAATGTAAAAGAGAGAAATTGTAATGAGTGAGCTGGTGGATGCAGCGTGTGTGTTTGCGTGCGTGCCAACATATCAGAATTTTCCCTGTTGTGCAGTGTTCCAGTGCACCGCACCTCACTCACTTTTCTCCTTTCTACATTACATGGTGCAAGTCCAGAATCTAAATCTTTCTCAGCCAAGAACGCAGCATGTGCAAGCAAAAATCAAAGGGAAAGTTGTTTAGATAAGTAAGGAAAAAGGGGAAAGTTGGGAGATGAGTAACAATAGACGACAATCAGCCCTTTCCTTCCCTCTTCTTTCCTTCATTATGGGCTCGTTTTCAAAACGAATTTGATTCCGAGGAATCAAGTGAAACTCTTTTTTCCAAACTCTCTTGCAGACACGGTGCATAAAATGAATGCACGTATTGCACTGACTGAGTGCAAATGTATGTATTACATAATATAAGCATAATACACATATACATACATTTGAAACGGAGAAAACACGTAGATATTTTTAAGATTGAGGATACATGGCACATGCCGATGATGCCCTGTTTGCTAAAAAAATGCTTTCCCGTTTCTTCTAAGAAAACTCAATATACCCAGCAGGCAGAAAATCTTGCTGCTTCATTCATTCACAGTGTATATTTTATGCAAGTCAGCTTAAATAAATGAGAATTGAAATAAAGTGTTTTCAGAATTTGAGTTTGTCGGTTTTGCTCAAACTCAAACACCACCGCACACTAGGCAAACGCTGCACTGCTTCTATGCTATTGCCTGCTGCATTGCAACCATTCTAGAAACGGATTTTATTATTTTATTTTACTTCATTTTATAGAAAACCACAAAAACTTTACGCTCACACTCCATGAAAATTGCTGACTGTTTTTATACATGCATCCATAAACTAAGAAAAATATGGATAGATCAAGGTTATTGTTCAATCTTCCAACAGCTTTCCTCGAGCCATTTTTTATGGTAAGCGGTGAATATGAATTTGCTTATCATTTTCCATGTGCTTCATCTTCAGGCTTTCACTCGATTCTGTGCCAGGAAGAAAACCACAAAAATAAAGTCGACAGTATGAGCGAAACGACAGAATAAAAAAGGTTTTTCAAGGTAGTGGCTTTCCCTTCGTGTTGGCATGTTGTTGTTCCTGCTGGTGTAGAACTATCATATCACATCAAATCATATCATAATATGCTGCGTGTTAAGGTTGTTGTTGTGTATAGGGAGTAATATGCAAACAAGAGGTTTTTTGATTTACACCACCACCAAGGCTCCCATTTTATTATAGCTTTGCCTCCAGGTTTTTCTCGGAATACAAATGCATCGCATCACGTCACATCTTAGCATTCATCCCTGAGTGCAGATTTTTATTTCGTTTTATATTTTCGGTGAAAACGCATCGTAAATAATGATATGCATAATAATTTACAAGGTCTTTTGAATTTATTCTGTAAACGGTTATGTAGATTTGGAGTAGAGGAAAGTATCACATGACTGACAAGAAAGTAAAAAAACTTTGAGAAAACGTTGATTCCGGTTGTTTCAATTTAAAAGGTAAACTTCCTTTTGGCTGGCGGGCAACCAGAAAGATTAAAATCAGAATCGGAATCAACATTCGTTCGATTTCACTTTACTATTTCCTTTCGCCTCTGCTGGTCTTATCTTGGAAGACGAACGAGCACACGCGGCATTTTTACCTTTCCTTTACATTACCTGCCTGTCTCGCACAAAATAACCAAAGTTCACGGTAAAATTCCACAATGTGTCAACAAGGCATACAATCCAATCAGTCAATGTTTTGACGATCATATCAGTAGTCACTTACATCGTCAGACAAACTTTTTACGTATCGGTAAATAATTTTCTACGTATAATAACAATTTTTGACAGGACAGGCGGACCGTGAACAAGCAAAAGGACGAGAGCAAAAACAAACCTAAATATTTTTCAAATAGTATTTTTCATTTGGGTGCATGTTATATCCAAATAACAACAATTTTATCTAATGGAATGAATCGACAGGGTTACAAAATTATGAAGTAAACAAAACACCATAAATGTCCTTCACAGAGAAAATATTGGGTAAGAAATCAACGCCGTTTCAACTTTAATACCACGAATTAATCAAATAAAGGATTTAAGATCGTTCTTTAGCTTGCAGCGAATAGGTACAAAAAGCACGTCGTCGAATGTATTCGTTGTCAATTTTTCGCATGTCACCTCAAATTTTATCTTTCCTCAATTTTGAAACTTCTCTACGGTGAAAAGCAACATACCTAGTGAAAAGTTTCTTTTCACTCACATCACATCCTCGCATTACGCACTCAAGCAAAATGTACATTCCTTGTATTATATTATTGTGTTGCTGTTCTTTGTAAACAAAAGTGGAGGAAGGAAGGTAAGAAAGGAAAATAACAAATTGAAGCGGACATTTGAACGTAGTAGAGAACGTGCATACTTGAGAAAGCATAGGTATTGTATTTATATCATATTGGTTTGACATAACGTTACGTTATGTTACGCTTCCACGTGCGTCATTGTTTAGTGTTCATGTTTAATCTTTTGTGTGTCAATAAAAATGGTGGTGGTGGTGGTGATGGTTAGGTTATTGGAGAAAAAGTACCTAAACGACGCAACGACGACGAAAAGCGGAAATAAAAAATAGATAACTTTTTGATATGTGTCTCTGTGTGTGAGTATGTCTGTGATCATGGATGTGTGTGGACCCCTTTTTTATTCTGCTTTTTTCTTTGTGCTTTCTCTTTTTTTGAATTCATCAGGAGAAGAGAAAAGTATTACTGTCTGATCCATCTTTCCTTTCTTTTTCTTCATTTCCATTTCTTCTAAAAAGAAGCTTTCTTTGGTTTCTACTTTTACCTTTCCTTTCAGTCAGTCAGTTTGTTGGTTGGTTGGTTGCTACAATTTGACAAAAAAAGAAGGAAAGAAAAGAGTGACTGAGTTGAGATGGATAAAGGGGAACCAACGTGGCGTGTGGTGTCCTTGTGTGTCGACGTCCTTTTTGTCATCCTCTTTTATCTTTCATTATTTTCAGCCTGGAGTTGGAATTTTCTTGTCTACGTCTTCATTCATCGTCCCACTCCTCTATCTGGCACAGCAGCAGGCAAAGCGATGGACTCGATTCCTCCGATGATCGGTGTGGAATTTCCACGTTCTGCTATGCTATGCTTTGCTACAAAGAAATTTTGCTTTTCTTGTTCCATTTACTGTCTGTAGCTTTACTTTGACTTTCTCATATCTACATTGAACTTATTTTAGGGTTCGAATCCCTTTGAGTGTGGCTGAGGCAAAGGCAGAGGAGGAAGTGGATTCCCCCTCGATTTCCATCCATGCCATGCTCTGGTGCACTTTACCCTCGAAATTTGCAAGATGGTGCTACATACAAACATCTTTGTATTCCTTTTATCATATCAGATTATTATTTTGTTCATGTAGCAGTAATCACGGGTGAGGGTGTTTTCGAATATAATAAATGGGGGTGATGGCTGTATTATTGGTGGGATTGGAATAGAGAGCAGGGCATCAATTTTCTCACCACTTCCGTTCCTGTCTTCCCTTCAAAACTAAAAGCTGAACAAAAGTTAATTCTCAATTTCCTGACGTAAGTAGGTATATACTTTATTTATTCGACTGTCTTTGAAATTCACTGGACTTACCGATTTACGTCAAGCAACGTCAACTTCAATAATGTAATTATTATACTCCCTCACTTCCAGCCATTCCTGAGGGTGAAGTAAAACGGAAATTTACCTATTCCCAGTGAACTGAAGAAATTGACACATGATAAATTTCTCCTCTTTCAACTCTTACACAGTATAAATTTTTGGTGAGAGGAAGGTGCAGACAGGATAAAAATAAAACGGTGCACAATAAGTGGACAGCAAACACTCAAACATCCGAAGGACATTCTCTGCAAATAATCATTTTTGTAAACGATTTAAATTCCATTTCCACAATTCAGTCACTCCTCGTCCGGGGGTGAATGGGTTCGTTTTAAAACAAACAAGGCCACTGAAAAATTCCCGGCGACCCTCAATCTGCTAAGCGGCACTTATTTTAAAATCAAGGGTGTTTTTGCAGTATAAATTGGTTTAATGTGACCAGGAATGCTGCAACTTTAATCAACTCAACATTGGGAGCGAATAAAATAAAATAATTGAAGCTTTATATAATTAACCTACTTTACAATACGTTTGATTCATCCTCAATGAACAAAATAATTCTGATCCAAGTCACAATGCAGTACATACAAAATATATTTCAAGATCAAATAAAATAAAAGTGACGTCATAAAATGGAAAATGAAACCCAATGAAGGGACACAAGAATGAAAAGGAAGCAAGAATTTGATTTGTCTATTTACATTTGCTGTCCCCATCTTCAATCTCATTCCCAGAGGGTTGGAAGTTACATTCTTTTGTCAATCAATTACAAATTACAAGTTACAAAAATTTCTCGTGATCAATCAATTAGAAATTATAAATTACAAATCAGATTGAGTGATCAATTAATTACAATTACAAATTACATTTTGGTTTTTGCCAAGTAATCGATTACAATTACAATTATGAATTACTTCTGAATAGAAAATATAATTTGCAATTTTTGCATTAATTCAAGCAACATATGACTTAATGTTACTATTGGCAGTTTCCAATTAAACGCAAAAATATGTTTGAAAAGTATATTTAACTCTGAGCATTTATATATGTTTTTTAAATGCTTCAAAAATATTAGCAAATAAATTTTCAAATAAAGTTTCAATTCAATTTTTATATTTTTTGTCTTCCCCGTTGCTAAATTGTAATTAAATTAAGCCCCAAAACTTTAAAATATAATTCAAACGATAAAGCTCACAGTAAAAATAACACATATATCTGACACATAATAACCAATGAACGTAAAACATGATTTGTCGACAATATTTTATGTAAATTGTAAATAAATATTCTAAAATGCTGTTTGAACGGTGCAATAAAATTTATGGAATCGACTATTAATTTTGTGTGACGATATTTAATGTGTATGTGATAATTAATCTGTAAAATGTAATTTGTAATTTTGACCACAATTCAGTGATCAATCAATTACAAATTACAAGTTACAATTTATTTTTCGCAAGCAATTAATTACAATTACAATTACTTTTTTTCATAGATTTTTGCACTCAATTACAATTACAAATTACAATAATTGTAACTTGTAATTCAAAACATGTAATTCAATTATGTAACTTCCAATCCTTTGCATTCAACTTAATATTAACAACATACCAAATCATATCACAGTCTTTGTTACAGTTCGAAATGCTCATAGATAAAAGAAATCTGAGTTCAGGGAGTTCAGAGAGGATTGTGAGTGCGTTGAAATTGTTTATGCATTTTATACGCTTTTATATAAAGTGGACGACCGTCTCCTTTATTCATCTAAATAAATATCAAAGTAACATGATTTCATCTCATATTCATCTGATAACGCGGTCCTTGCTCAATACTTCCAAAAAATATGACTTTTATGTGCGTCGCACTCACTACACTTTATGTTGTGTGCTACTGATAAAAAATATGGAAGCTTCCACAATAATGCATGCTTGCTTGCTTGAGTACAATGATAATGCACAGAATGTGGATGCGAATATAAAACTCTCCGTGTACTACTATACTCTTCATAATTTCACTTTCCTTTGACTCCGACTTCTTTGAAAGAAGGAAAATGGAAAAATTTTTAAAATTACGAATTCCACGGCGAAAGAGGAAAAAAACGAACAGTCAAAAAATGAGATACGATGAAAAGTAAGAAACGACGGACGAGTGATACATACATAAAGCTGCTTTATTATTGTAATTTGAGTGAAGCTTAGCTTCCCCCAACTATTAAGTATGTACATAAGCATTTCTAACGGACTTTATTGGACGCTTGGAGAAACCTGTCTTTTGCTATTTTTCTCAGTGAAAGACTTAGAAGGACGAACAGTTCTGTGAAAAAATTATATAGCTACAGTGAATGAGAATGAATAACGAAAGACGAAGAGAAAGTATAACTTGATATGATCCTTTCACCACAGAAAAAACTCGGTTGGGTAATATTTGACATGACATGAGATGACAGGGCAGCCAAGTCGTAAGTTTGTAAGTAGCCACAAAAAAAAGAGAAAAGAAGAAAAAAAAAAAGAATGCGACATGGGGACACGAAATTTGAGCAAAATAAGTAGAGGACGAGGACAGAAGGACGAGCGAGTTAAGACGGTTGATGTTCATGTTATGTTGATGATAGTTGGTGGGCTGCCGGGAGAACGATAAAATAAAAAAGTGGTTATTTCAGAGCAGCGCGCAGACCTTACTCAGTACTCAGTGTTCGTCCTTTTATGAGCACGATCTAGAAAAAATGTCTTCCTAATAATATTTCAGAAAACGAACGAACCTGAGTTTAGTTTGAGTTCATGGTCCGTACATCCTCAAAACCAGTTATCATTCTTTAAGTAGCAACGAAGGGTGGAATGTGGACAAAGGACTTTCTCGGAAAGTAAGACTAAGACAATATAATATTTCCTTTCAATAAACATCAAATTTGATGAGGACATTCTTGTCTTGTCCAAAATGTAATATTTATAAAAAATGAAAAGAGAAAAGTGAAAGTTTTTTTTTTTGCTAGACAGCGTAGGTATTAACATTATTGTGCACTGTATTGTTAGCTAGTATCACTAACTTTCACTTGCTTTCTTTTTTGTGATTTTTCTTGTATCTCAGCACGATTTTCATTGTATGATAAAAAAGGTCAGAGGAAAGACCCAAGAAGGCAAGCAATGAATGAGTGAAATGACGAGCCATTCTTTTGGGACTTTCTTCTGACTGACTAAACTAAAACCCTCCAGCTCTGTGCGTAGAAGAGAAGAAAAGAAATTTTGTGAAGCTCAACGAAGTCTACTTCCTGTTTGTTGTGTATGCCGAAGTCGACGTCAGGTCCAGCTGGACAAGCAGAGTCAGAGGCATCAGCTTGTGTGTGTGAGCAGAATAAATGAAATGAAATGAATAAGAGAAAGACAAGTAAAAACGTGGGTCATGACTTTGCATCGGCTGTTTGTGTGGTTGTGGTGGTGTAGATATTCGGTTGCAGTTGTGGCAGTCCTCGTGGTCAATGTTGGTCATCTTCGTGGTGGGGAAAGCAAATAAGAAAGTTGAGAAAGTACAGATATTTTACATATATAATATTGTATTGTATTTTATAACTAAGCTGATTTTCTCATCCACTTTGTGTGAAAGTGAATAAATTTCCATTGCATTGTCTGCCAAAAAATCTCATCATGGCAATTGTTGAAAAAATCTTGAAAATGGTACTCGCTGATGATGAAGGACGGATTTTGGCGTCTTTGAAGTAAAAGTAAAGCGTTAAACCATTTTAATAAAAATTGTTTCAAATTCAGTGAGAATATTTTTACTCGGCTCACATACATTCTTTATATAATATATGTAAATATAAAAATCTATGGATGCATATGTAATCTATTTGTTTGAAAGACTTTGTATTAATCTGTCACTTACTTGTCACGTCACAAATAAGACATTCAAATAATATAAAATGTGCAGTATGAATAAATCTAATGTAAGGAGGGCATTGATACCATTTCATATTCATATTTGTCGTGCCTTGCCATAAAACTCGGCTCCAGATTTTTATTAGCTAACAGCAAAAATGTTTTTGGACTGCTCTTTGTTTGACAGGAATTGCCATACCTAACCAGGTATCATTTTCGGAGTATTTTTCCGGTCTAGTCTGGTGTAGTGCGGTCTAGCCGACGTAATCATTTTATAAGGAGCCTAAAGTGGCAAAAATAAAAGACGTCTTATTATGACAAGACACCGTCCCTCACTGAATGCGATCAATATTGTAACATAACGACTTCTAATGTCTGCTTACGACTGACTTTCGAATTGCAATATTCTTGCTTTTGCTCACTCACTCCCATTCGCATTCACGGAGTATCAAAAGGTACTTTTGGCGAAAGTGGCAGAGCAAAGTGATATACAATTGGGCTGGATAAAAAGGCAATTCAGTGAAAGTCTTTGGGTTCGCAGAGATCTGGAGAGAGAAGTGAAGTTATTTGAATTATTTTCTTTCTCCTTTCAGTTTGATTGATAGATGGACACGAGAAGCACAACTTGACGTTATGCAGCAAGTTACAACAGTCTGGGTCGGAATCCTTAATAATGTAGGAAGGTTGGTTCAAAGGTATCGTAATACACAAGACATGTAGCACACAGTCAGTCGGCTCAACCACAGACGAACGAACGAAACAATTTTCCTAGATAAAAATTTGCGTTCTTGTTGAACTCATCTATCTCAGCTCAGTTCTGCTCAAAGGCCATGAATTGAAAGCAATATAATGTAATGGATGCATGTTTTTTGTCTACGAGTAGAGTGGAAGGTGGAGGTGAAAGTGGAGTTTTGCATGGGAGAAAGCAAACGGATTGAAAATGATTGAGATGACTTGAATTGCGTACATACGTAGGTATCTGAAGTATCAAAGGTTTTTCTTACAGTCCGATGGACGCACAATAGAACTGTTGTGGTTACTCATGAGGAAGCTTTGCTTTTCCTATGAAATGAAACGAAATGAAAATGTGAATGTTTCAGACAGAAATGAATCGTACATTTTGTGCACTTGTGCTTCTATTGTGTTTTCAATATAATGATAAGAATGGCAATGGCAGTGGCCGGCTTTGATCATATCATTTCAACCAATACGGTATTAACATAAAGAATGAATTTACAAAAAAGGACCTCCAAATAACAAGGCAATGCTTGAACAGCAGCAATGAATCGAATAGAATGAAAAAAAATGTCAGTTAAAACAAAAAAACCAATCCGGTTTGTTTAGAAAAAATTGGAAAAATTTATTGTGTGATGTAAGTGATATGAGTCAGTGAACCCGCTGAAGAGTTTTGATGCTATCATCATATTTTTTGAGTTATGTTCAAAAGCGAAGAAAGTAATCATCCTTTTTTACTTGTCAGTCTACCGTGTCCAATTTTTTATGTGTTCCGGAATGAGAGTCTGTTTTTAAAAAGTTGAAGTGAAAGGAAAAAATGAACATCGATCAAACACTGTGCTAGTGAAAAGCTAAGGCTTTGCTTGGGTGAAAGTACTACGACTACTACTTTGGAATGATATTATGGTATTATGGTGTTAGTGATAAGTAGTGAAACTGAAACTGATAGACATGGAAGAAATGGAAGGATCTTCCGCAGACATAGAAGTGCCGTGTCTATTGTGTACATTGTTTGAATGCGTGAGCTCTTCTCTTTCTGCTTATTTTAACTTGACTTTCACTTCTGTTTGGATATATTGCTTTTATGGATTCTTTGCTCTTCTCTTCACTCTTTGTTTTCTTAAATTTGGCTTGTATGGTTAGCGAAATCGAATTTTTTACTATGTCGAGTAGAAAGTCTTTACTCTGCAAAATTTGAGCTAACAAGTCACAAAAACTTTCATATCGGAGAGCACGTTCACTTACAATTGTTTACCAGGTGCCCATAGCTAGATTACTTAAAATATGCCTAACCTGAACGTCGAATTTTAAATTATTTGCCTTATTTGTATAAAATTAATGATGCAGATTCATTGTGGATTTCCTCCGGTTTACACTTTAACGTTTATATGCCTGGAAAACGAGAAATAAAAGTGACCTACAAAATGATTAATCATTATCTACATCACACACGTTTTTCACAACTTCTTAAATTTCACTTAAAAATTGGCACAATAAAAAATTCTGCAGGTTCTTTAATAACAATATCCAAAATCTGATTGGATACCCACTATTTTGCAAATAACTGTTTTCCAACTTGTTTTATTTAACCTTTTAACAAGGACTTGCAATAAAAAGTTATTTTGTAGAAAACAGTTGCCGTGGTTGGACACTGGTAAAAGGGAATTTGGAAAAAGACGTTCATATGGCTTGGCATAT
>VYYJ01001233.1:0-34044 GCA_021029165.1 Cyphoderus albinus | reverse complement strand
GTAGATACTATATTGTTCAACAATGCGATGCCAGTGCTTCTAGGAAGACCATACGTAAGCTGATAGCAGTTCATTACGACGAATGCATGCATGGGACAAATCGTCTGTGTGTGTCATTTGAACTAATTGTACATTCCTTGTCACATTAACCATACTTGTAGCCTACAAGTTATTGGCAGTTATAATCGAAACTTATCTGTGACTAGTTAGAAGCAGAGACGCCGTGGTTAGAAATAAGTCAAGAAATTATTTAGAAGAGTTTAGAAGACGATCTTCATCATATGTTGAGATTTTAACAAATTAAATGAAAATGGAAACTGAGAACGTGTTCAATCCCGGGACGGCATCAGCGCCGACGTCGACCGTGGAAATTTCTATTTCGTGCAGGTAAATTTTTTAAAGAACAAGCAAAAATAATTGCAAATTATTATAATTTTTAAAAACCATTTTCCCCCAGAAACTTGCTGGACAAAGACATTCTTTCAAAATCCGATCCAATGTGCGTCGTCTATCATAAGCCTCGTGGGAGTAACCACTTTGTGGAACTAATTAGAACTGAGACGATAAAAGACACTTTGAATCCTGACTTCACTACCAAGCTGACGATGGAGTACCGCTTTGAAGAGCAGCAGCCGTTAAGATTTGAGCTGTATGACATTGACAGCGCCTCTCATAACTTGGGAGACCACGATTTTCTCGGCTTCAATGAGTGTACATTGGCACATATCGTGGCGGCAGGTTCTCAGGGGTTATCCACATCACTCAATCCCAGTCCTTATTTAGCTGAAGCCCCAGCGGGAAAGGAGGACGCAGGCACCATTATTCTTTTGGCAGAGGAGCTGGCGTCTTTGAAGGATGAGGTCACATTGAAATTTGGCGGAAATGAACTTGGAACAACGACTTGCTGCGTGTTCAGCCCCTCGGTGCTTTTCACAATTTCCAAGTTGAATGATGCAGGGCGGAGCGTGGCAGTGTATAGAAGTGAGAAGGTGTCAAACCGCAATCCCACTTGGCAACCCACTACAATTTCCATGCGGAGCCTGTGCAATGGTGACAAGGAGAGAAAGTTAAAAGTGGAGTGTTACCAGGTCGAAATGGGAGGCACGCATCGTCTGCTTGGACAGTGCAGTACAAACTTGAATCAGCTTACCGAGCTGGGCACAGGTGGAATTCGGCTTCTTCAGAAGGATGGTCGGGAAAGCAATGCCACCTTGTTGGTGCTCCAGTGTCAGATTAAACCAATTTACACCTTCTTGGATTACATTCAGAATGGAACACAAATTCATGCCTGCTTCGCCATCGACTTCACATGTAATTTACAGAAAAATACTGCATTTAACTTTTAGTAGTTACGTAGTCACGTGGGAAATTATGTTCAAATCTTGTTTTTAAATAGCATCAAATGGAGATCCAAGCGACCCCTCCTCGCTTCACTTCTTCTCTGAGAGTCCGAGCAGTCCAAATCCGTACGAGCAAGCGATTCAAGCTGTAGGGACAATCATCCAGGACTATGACTCCAGCAAACTGTTTCCAGTCTACGGATTCGGGGCAAGAATTCCACCACTCGGTGCAGTTTCTCACAACTTCTTCGTGACCTTGACGCAGTCTGCACATTGTTTTGGAATACCAGGAGTTATGGAGGCTTACAGGAACTGCATTCGCCAGGTTCAGGTTAGTTTAAAAAAATAAAATGAAACATTTTCACCATACACAATCTCTGAAAATTGTCTCTTTTTTCTCTCTGTGTGCGTCTGCAGATGTACGGTCCCACCTGCTTCAGCCCGATAATCAATCACGTGGCTCAGATGGCAGCTCAATGTCAGAATGGGGAACATTACTACATCCTACTCATCATTACCGATGGCATCATCACTGACATGCCTAACACCAAAGAGGTATACCCACCGACACAAGGGTCTTAATTCCTGCAGATTTACATTTTATACAAAATGCATTTGTTGTTTGCAATACAGGCCATTGTCAACGCCTCCACTTTGCCACTTTCAATAATTATTGTTGGAGTTGGCGGAGCAGATTATTCTGCCATGGAAGAGTTGGATGGCGACGCAGTCCGCTTGTCTTTCAATGGGAAGTATGCCGCCAGAGACATTGTGCAGTTTGTACCATACCGAGATGCTCACTCTTGGTTGACTGCGACCGTGGGACCAGGTTACGGTGCTCCAGCAACGCCTGCAGCTCCTCCTGCGCCCGGATCCTGGGCATCTCCGAACGATGCCACTCACAAATCAGCCCAGGCGATGCTCGCCCAGGAAGTGTTGGCAGAAATCCCGGACCAGCTCACGAGCTACATGAAAAGTCGCGGGATTTTCCCCGGCAAGACACACTCAGCCTCCTCGAAATCCCGATTGGTTTCAAACTCTGTTACCAATTCCATGCATTAATTTGCTGAAATACTTACAATTAATTGTTAATTGAGTATGCCTCACACGATTCATTTTTACTGAATCACGCCTACCTTTTCCTCTGTTCATAATTAAGTGTCTCAAGAAACTGCAAAGTTTTTCTGACCAATTTAAGTGGCCGGTCACGCTGCGCAAAAAGTTCAACAAAAATATCAATCAACTGATTAATTTCTAAGTGTTTACTACTCTGCTCTAGCTGAATGTTCTGTGTGAGATTAAATTGAGATTTTCTTCTAAAACTTCCTTACCTGTCTTTCGCAAAACTCTATATTCTTCCAATCAAACTTCTAATTATTAGTCGCAACTGACTGATTTGGTACTTTTATTGATTCTTGTCCAAAAATAATACATTCTTCTAAGAAAACCTTGACCATTCGAATTGCCTTGTATTGGTAGTAACGTTTTGGAATTTTGTCAATTACTGAGCCATTGCTTGGAAGAATCTCAAACATTATTCGTGGCGCTGCAATTAGTTATCAATTAGAATGAGTGATATGAATTAATGAATTTTTCTTTAGTGCTACCTTCGTGGCCAATGTTATATAAATATTTATGCAATCATACAAGTGATGTTTTTTCTCCCTGTAACTGTATAAAGTAATCAAACGATTTTTATGGTTTCTCTCAAACACTTCGTGTGGTAATGAATTTGTACTTTAAAACGAATCTCAACATTTTGTTACTTGCAACCGTTATTTAAATATAAAATGACTAAGTGTAACATTACATATGTAAAAATAGGACAATTTTATGCTGCTAGAATAAAAGCTGTGCTGTACCTGTAAGCTTACCTATTACAATTGACAATGCGTTTGGCACAGACAATATCAACAAAATTATATAATGAATTTGTTATTATTTAATTTACTTTTTGTTTTAACGTTTCGAAATATTTATACACTTGTTAAATAACTATGTATGAATACTTGAATACTACTTAAAATACTGAAAATAATTTTGACCAGCTAGTAAAATAAAAATACGTATTTTGAAAAATAAATTCACAAATGACATGCCATATATGTACACAAATTAATATGTCGTCTCATATTGCCCACGGCATTCTCCTTATTACAACGATCCTAATGCCATACATATTACATATAAAGGTGAAAAGCTCGTAGTAACGTAGTACATAGAAGAAAATGGTCCAATGTCATCACTACTTCCTAGTAAATCCCGACTGTCCAAAATTAAGGAAAGTATTGCATTCCTGGTCGACAATTTAATCCGAAGGACAATTCAATCAAATGAAAGCACCCGCAATCGAATTCTTCCTCAAGCTAAACCGTGGCCTTGTTCATAGACATTCATTTCATTTGACTCCCATTTTCATCTAACCAACCCCGAATCACATCGCACCATATCATGCTATCACAGTCTTTGTCATTAGTGGAGTGAAGTGGAGGAGTTCCAGTTTCAGGTATCATTCTAAATATACTCTAAATAAACTCTCCAAAATAACCTTGTCATTGAAGTCCATATGGACAAGTTGGTAACTCATGTACCTAACCATAACCCATAATATCAAATTCGTCAGCCCAGCCAGCAGAGTAGCGTTTCGCAGAGACTAATGTGAAAAAGCTGAAACCTGCACTGGAAGCGAGTCCTTTATTTTTAGTACGAGCAAATTTTATCTACTTGACGCTAAAATATGCGTGTGTTGTGTACACCATGCTCGAGCTTCGAGAATCAGAGCATTCCCCGAAAACTGTGAAATGTTCATCTGCTAGAATTTGAAAACACACAACTTCCTTCCACTTCAGCTCCAGCAGCAGCTCTTGTCTCTTGTAAGAGTAAGTGATCGCTTCACTCACATACGAATAACCTTTTTATTAAGAGTTGGAGCTTTTTGCAAAACATTACACTACGTAACTAACGTAAGGCAACTAAAGTGAAGTTCCATGCTCAGCAGCAAGGGAAGCTTGACTTGAAGCACATTTGGGCACCACCACATCACCAGAGTTATCGATCGGTTCCATAGAAAGAAGGATGTGGTGGCTGATGGTGGTGACGTCTTCCCAGTTTACGCTTCTGGCTAAATAAAAAACACATTTTCTCTCCACTCGTTCACAATTTCGTAGCATAGAGCTCATCCAACACATCTACCTTGACTAGTTCAGTTATTATTATTAGGCAATTTCCTCCAGTAAATTAGACCAGTTGGTAGTGTATTGGGTGGGATGCAAAGGGATTATTGCACACAAAAAAGAGTTCATCTTCATTCAACATCATAAGTATGAACAATTGTGATAGTAATAAATGCGAATAAATAATATAAATGTACCTACGAAAAAAAATTGGTTCTAGCAGCAGCAGCAGAAGTAGCAGGCAGAAAAACCAGACGACGACGACACTCTGGATGACATGTACCTGTGTCGAATCCCATAATATTTTAATATCCTTTCATTGATGGACTATTGTACCATCCCCATTTGTGGGATTAAAGTGAATTGCATCCCTTTTAAATATGGTCTGAATTTGTTTGAAGTAGGTTTATGGAAATGGAAATGAAATTCCAGGAACAGAAAATGTAATGTGCCAATAACGGCACAATATACATTTGTACATATGTATCTGTTGTACATTTTAAATGCCTGACCTTTCATTTCAAAGAGAAAAAGAAAAGGAAAAACTTTCTTTTTGAACACTGCTTCATTCCTTTCTTTTGGATTCATCGTCTCATTTCTTAAAAGGGAATTGCTACATGATTTCATTTGCATGTTTTATGCAACATCCACAGTCACAGCCGAGACGCAAGTCCTTTTCGAGCAACTGGTCGTTTTTCCTTCCTTTCCATCTTCATCAATTTTGAAAAGTAAGTAACTCACCACGATATGTACAGTTGAGATAGGCGCATAATCCTTTTAGAGAGAGGAATGTTCCAATAAATATTTTAAGCTACAAAACCTTACGTGTTTCAAATAGCAAACTTTCGTACATGGATGTACCAGATGCATATAAACCTACAGAAGTCGACAAGATGAACGATTCAGTAACTCAATTACCGATCTAGAATAACTGTTTTTACCAGATCAAGACCACCATTTTTAGCTTACGTTTAGAAAGGAATTGCTGAACGGCTGAACTCACAGAAGTCTGCAATCTGCATCAGGTCAGGACTCAAACTTATGGCTATGGCTATACACATATTTTCTGGTTCTGTCATGCCACTTGCCACGCTGTATGGAGTATACATAGAATCTAGTGGAAAACAATGATACATTAAATGTAATGAGCATAAAAAAACCGCACTACTCTTCACTGAAGAGTCTTCACTCCAATTCATTACATTTATTACATCAAATGCATGGAAATGGCCTTTTTTCTTAACTCTATAGCAACAGCAACTCTCTCAGAGGAAATCATTGTCCAGTGTAATTGCAAGTATTTAATGCAAGTCAAGTACCAAACTCGTTTAGTTTTCAGGCTTTCTTTGCTCCTCCCAATTAAATTTACACATTTTTTCCTCAACAAGCTCACATTCGCATCGCAAGTCAAATGCTTTTTTCCTTCTCTTCTTACAACTGTTTAGTTTTCACCTGCACTTCTCCAGTATTGTTCCTTCAGAGTAGTGTATTTGTGGCAGTTTTGTTAGGTTACGTGCTTGAAATGAGAAAGCAAGGTACACGAAACACGAACGAGTACGTACATGAAGGCGGACGCGGACGTTGTCGCTTTTGTAGTGCACCTACGCAAGCAACGCAACGAACCGACACGTACTACAACACAACAACAAAAGTTATAGTCTTAAAATAGTATTTATGTAGAGCTTTCCCAGAATCAAGAGAATAAGAAACGATTGTGAAATAAGAATATACTTTCTGTCAGCCTTGTCCTATCGTCCTCTTCTGCCCACACATTTTCCTAAAGAAATAACGCACATTGTTAGATTGTTACCAAAGTGAAAATTCTTATATGTCTAACTTTTTCCCGATGAGATGAGATCCCGATAGAGATTTCCATTTCCATCCATCTCCATCTCCCTCTACTGTGTCTGCGAATGACATGAAAATAGTTTTCAAAAAAAAGAGAGTCCCATTCATAAAATATTCCTCTTGTTCCATTCTCTATTCTTCTGGTGAAAGCAAGAAAGACGTGAACGACGTATTCCAATTCATTCCATTCCGTGCTATTTCAGTAGTAGTCGGTGGTGCAGTGGAAGTGAAAGCAAGAGAAAGCGGAGCAGAGCTGTGTATTTACGTATGTGCTTTAATTGATAGGTATACTAGTCCCAGTTTAGCTGATTAGTAAAGTTGTCTTTCCTTCGTACTTACTCTGACGTCTGTACTTTCTCCTGGATGACTACTTTCGTCAGCTGCCTTTATTTCATACTCCAGCAAGAAAGCAAGAAAATTCATCCTGATGTTTAGTTGAGTTTTGTAGATCCTTCCAATGCGTGTATATGTCCTTCTTCCAGACTACTGGAAGAGCCTAGGAGAAATGAATTCTGGTCTCACTCCCCAGTTCGTTGCTCACTCACTCCTCACTTCATCTTCCTCTCGTTAGCACGGGATTAGAAATTCATGGGAGGGAAGTGTGAGTGGCTCACTTGATAAAACAATCATTGTAATAATGTGAAACCGTCATTCCACACTTCCATCAATTCTATTCCTTTCGTCATCGTCGTCAACTACTATTCTCTTCACTAAAAATAAAATTACGCAACTTCCACAATATTTTTCAACCAATGAAAACATTATTCCACTACTTAAATATACAACGAATTGTATATTGTCAGTGATCCTTGTTAATTGTTCATGTATTATATAGAGAGAATTATTATAATTATGCCTGAGTGGGTGAATGTTGACTAGTTAACTAAAGAGAAAGTTGGTTGTAAAGACGTTTGTTAGTTTACATCTAGTGGAAAGTTGTGCAAATAGAGGAATTATTTAAACATGGCAAGTGAAGTTGAAGTGGATAGTTCTTTGGATGGTGATGGTCGTGAAGAAAGTGGGACGCATTCCGACGAGCAAGATTTGGACGCCGATCCTGAGGAAGAGGAAGAAGAATGGGACGCCTGGGAAGGTTTAAAGGGTCGCCCGGAACGATGGGCGCCTTTGGGTGCAAACGATACGGACAAGGAGTATTCGATTTCTTCGGAAGAAAAGTCGCTGGATCCAACAGAGCTGAAGAAAATGAAAGATGATCAAGAGCAGTTGACCTCAGCTCTGCTCGCTCTCACCACGCATTTCGCCCAAGTTCAGTTTCGAGTGCAGCAGATCGTCGTGGCACCGGAAGAGGAAAAGGAAGAGTTACTCAAGGACCTGGAAGAGTTCACCTTCCGTGGTATCCCGTCTGCTGTCACCGAACGATTGGGCTCTGGCGAGGGACCCTGTAAAATTGATGATATCAAGGAGAAAATGCGAGTTCAACGGGAAAAGCAGAAGGATTTGATCACTCAACTCAAGGGCCAACTAGAGGAACTGGAATCGTATGCTTATCAAACTGGCGATGCAGGACTCCCGCAAAGTGTACTTTTAGAGAGGCATAAAATTGTAGTCGGTACGATTTCAAAAGTATATTTGAGTAAAAGTGAAATATTGAGTGATACTTGTTTCGGTTAAAAATATTTACTCATGCCTTGTTTTTTAACAGAGCAATTAAAAACGAGGCTGAATTTAAATGTCGATGAGCTGGAAAAACTTAGTGATCAAGATCTAAGGATGCAGGTTGACCAAGCTATCAGTGAGGTTAGGAAACAAATTCTATCAGATCCAATAATTTAAAAGTGACGGACTATTTAATATCGGATATTTTTTCCTTTGGTCAGATTGTCAGTCCACTGAAAATGAAAGAGCAGCTAGTGGATCAACTGAAGACACAAATTACTGATTTGGAACGATTTATCCAGTATTTACATGGCGACTCGACCGCACCAGATCCTAAAAAATGCGGGTGTAGTTCCAAAAGTAAAGACCGGAAGGAATTTACCCATTCCGATATTGGACACGAGGAGGAGGTAAAAGAGCGCATGTCCATTTCAACCGTTCTCTATTGTCGTCATTTTTTGAATGGTTACAATTTAGTCAATTTTTACAATGTATCTTTTTTTAGCTGCGAGCAAAGACGATTCAAATGATGAAGAAGGCCCTAACATTAATTCAAATGTTCGCTGTGGCGCAATTCGGCTGCTCCACGAATCATTTCCACATGAACGCTCTGAAAAAGAGTGCCAAAGGGAATCATTACGGGTAAATGGTGATAACTTAAGGGTCTTTCTAATGCAAGCTACTGTAATTATACAATTACTTTAATCTAACCGACTCCTGGTTCTGTGTTGGCAGTGACCTAAGAGCAGGTTTGGAAATAGCTATAACGAGAGTATATGGCTTGGCACAACAGTCTGACACTCCAGTGGACAGCGACTACACTTCGGACTGCGAAGATTCCCCCTCCATCCTCTGCAATCAGGCACTCACCTCTGCGGTCAGAAAGGACCTCGCTGCAGCCCTTGCAAATCTGATGGAGCACGGTCTTATGCATGTAATTAGAAATCTAGAAAGTTATGTGTAATTGAATTGAAAATGGAAATTCTAATTGATCCTTTTGAAATAATGAAGATGGGCCAGAGTCAAAGTCTCGTCCCATTCGTCAACTGCTTTCCATCTCGCAGCGCAGCCGGGAGTGGATTTCTGTCGGCGTGGGATTTGATACTCAAGTATTATGAAATGAAAAACGGTGAAAAGTACAACGCCACGCCAGCCAGACGACTATCGCAAAGCTTTGGCTTGGAAATTGTTGGTTCCACTGCTATCACTAATAAGCAGGTAATTAATGAATTAAAAGACAAATCTAGTTTATTTAATGTCCTTTGTCTACTGCATCATCATTAATATTCGGGAATTAACTAAAATTTCGTAAATCTTTCTAGTTGTTACTGAGCACGATAGATAATATCATCAGCAGTCATACTCGATACAAACGCAGTCCAGAGTCGCATTTCAAAGCGTTCGTGTGTGCAGCATTAAAGTGAGTTACTAGTTCTACTAGGATACTATTATTCTATTATATGATACAATTAACGATTGCCAATTTTAATCCCATAATGGGATTTCCATTAGTAACAAACTCACATTACGTTCATTACCCTTGTCCTTGTCTAATCCCTTGGAGGGTGTTAAATTCAAGGTCTTTGTAATTTTGGATTTTTCCGTAGCTCGCGAAAGCTTGTCGCCTGGCTAAGACTTATAGTTCGATGTCAAGGACTCATTGAACAGTATTACCAACCATGGAGCTATACTGCGCAAACGGGTAAGTTGCGTTGCGCTATGACATTTTAATTCTGCTAATTGTAAACAAGCACCTCAATTTCATGTTTGCTTTCAATTGCCATCTAGGCTTCGAAGATGCTCTCAGGTCTCTTGATAAATTAAGCAGAGTGAACTTTGATCTCCCAGTGGATTTGGCAATCCGTCAGTTCCAAAACATTAAGGACGCATTCCAGTAAAACCACGAAACCGGCCCGATTTTTAATGAAATCGATATAAAAAATAAACTGTAAACAAGTCAAACAAAACAAAGCAATCTTCCGCATCGATTATTTATAACTTAATTTAAACACCTATGCATGATTGATACTATGTGTGGCGTAATTAATAAGGAACGCTATGAATGACAGATTGAAAATATCAGTGTGAGGGTAGCTGGATAGTTTTTGGAACACAAAATAAATTATTGTTAAGTCCAACCTTACATGTGTTATATTTTTCGTCAAAATACAATCTCATGTGAAGGGATCAGGGAAAATGTGGAAAATCAATACCAGGTCGAAACTCATGTCATGTCACCTCCTCGTGGATAAAAACTGTCCAAACTTTAAAGACTGTCAACAAAATGCGTATGTATTTATTAGGAAAGAAATTATTTAGTCACTTGGAAGTATTTTTAGGTGTGTATAGAGAAAATTTTGCGCTGTTACATACCCGTCAAGTACTCCCAAATTGAGCAAATGTAATTATGCGCAAACCATAAAATATAAATAAATTATTACTTAAATAACTTGTAATTGTCTGTATGCAATGCATGAGCAGTGAAAATGCATAGTTAGTCAATTTCTACTATTACATAGTTCAAATATGTAAATTCTTGTTAAGTGCAATAAGTATATACGAATGGTATCGCATTGAGTTTACACATATTATTATTATCACAAGTGTGTAGCAATGGAGAAATAACGTAATTCGTAAACTGTATTTTTATTTAATTGTATAATCTATTCAACTATTAATACCTACCTGTCATAGTTTATAGTATTATTGTCTCATTGTCTATATATACTAATTAAAGAGGAAAAAGAATTCGCGCATTAGTTAAATAGATTTAGTATATTTACCATAGACAATTGATTGATTTAATTAAATACAATACATAGATCTAGTGTGAGAAAAATCGTGATGACCTGTTATGTTAAATTATATTTAGTACAATGCACAAAATAAAAGCATTTCAACTGAGCAAATTGAACATTTTATAGGAACATTTTTACTTTTCTTTATTATCATTCCAGTGGACTTATCTCGGCTTCCTCTTACATCTAATACATCTTATGTTCTGTGCCTTATCTACTGCTTCAAAAATCCTGACTTATCCTGTTAATCCGAAAACAGTTTGTAAATGAAATTGTAGTTTGATTTGATTTGATATGATTTATTAACGTGTTAAATATAGCGAACAACAAAATAACCGTTTTCCTCTACTATTTTTCTCCCATTCCTCTGCATGTATGTAAAGCTGCTGCTCTGCTGACCAGATTGGTTTTACTTTGATTTATTACTCTGGTTATTGATTTTTCCTGCTTATAATCCTGATTATATTTATAATACGAGGTCAGAGAGATGGCACATCTGAAATATTGTCCGTTACACCGTAGTAACCCGAAAGTCAATTTTATTTACGGGAACCAGTCAAAATACATGTACAACATGTACATGTAAATACATGATTTGATTTGTGTCAATATTGACGCAAGAAGACATGCTATTTCCGGTGGTGTGTGCAAAATCTCAATACGCCCCCATCTAGTACGATTTTTCGCATGCAAGCCCCGGTCGCACATGTAATTACATGGTTTTCTTTTCAAAAATCAAAAGATTATCCAAAAATAGATCCCCTCAGCTAAAAATATTATTGTAATCGCCCATTACTAATTGGGTGTGCGACCGGGTCAAAAGGTCATTTCAAAATAAACCCTTTTATTGATATGTATGTACGAGAGCACAACACAAGCGAAACTGTGACTGCGACTGGTGCAGAGCTTTGCATCGCTGTTCGTCTCATAATTAAATGAGCATCGTGCAACGTTGGGCATCGTGTATTTTAGAGGCAAAGCAAAACAGTATCATCTCTCAGACCGAATGTCTAAAAAAAGTATTTATCTTTGTTTTTTCCATCTCCATCAACACCAACCCCAAAGACAAAAGAACAGCCTTGAACCCCAAGCTCAAATTCCAAATCTCAACCTTTCTTAATCTCAACCAAATTCATCGACTTGCAACGCGACGCAACTAATCGTAAGTAGTGTTTTGAGGGTGAGACTCAATAACTCGACTTGTACCACTTTGTCATTTGTTGTTGATAAACCCTTATTTAATTCAGTTCAGATTCATTTTCGCGATAGTGAACATTTTTGTTGTTTTATTAAAAATCTGAAATATAAACCAGTGGCAAAAAAACTTAATTTACGTGTTAATGCTAAATAGCTTTTGACTATTGAATTTTCATTTAAAAGGATCCTTATAATTATTAAGTAATAATGGAGAACAGGATCGCTGCAGAGACGGAAGTGCAGCCAGTGGAGGTAGCCTTAGTAGAAGGAAACGCTTTCCTTCAATTACCGGAAGTGGTGGTAAGAAAAAGTCTCGTCATAATTAGATTTAATAGTGAACTTTAACTAAACTTTACTGATGCCTTACATACAACGATAACGATACAGCCACAGTGTGTTTTTAATGGCGTTATTTCTTTCTTTAGTTTATGGATGGATTATTACCACTACTCGACAACAATGAACTTCTTCGACTCCGCCGAGTCAACAAAGGATTGAAGAAAATTACGGATCGTTATTTACGATCTCATGCTCCGTCCAAGAGGCCAATTGTACTTCAACTTGCTGAATCATCGGGAGAGTCCTCACTTTCACAGTTCCTGCAAAAAGACAGAAACAGTAGTATTAAGATGTCGTCATCTGTGGTCGAGCTCTATGGTTTTTGTGATACTGATTTGAATTTGGACCGGGACGCCATTGATAAACGATGGCTGATAAAACTTCGGAGTCGGGAAATGGACAACTTCCTTCGAAAATACGGCAAACAAATACGATCCATAAAAATCGAACAACTGACTCTTCCAATAAAGCGCAATTCGGCAGTGTTCCGTTTCTTCCAGCGAATCCCCAAATTACAAAAACTTGATATTGTGGATTTGAAGTCTCCTTTGTCATCAGAAGAGGTTGCTGTTGATACTGCTGTCGCTGGTGATGAATTGCCGAATTGTTTGAAAACGACTTTGAAAGTGTTAAATGTCGAAACTTATTGGACACACGACGATGATCGTTTATGGAAACTAGTTGATCAACTCAAAAAGTTGGAGACATTTCGACCTCCGTTCAACTTTTATAAACCAAACAGAGCGTGGCGTTCCAACACCGTTCTCTCTGGTTCTATATTGGAGAACCTAAGCAAAATTATTAAATGCAAGACAACTGCGATCCATACGTTAGATTTTTACTCCTTCGACTACTATTTTAGCGATTATTCTGATAAGGAAGTTGCTTTCATACCAGAATTTATTAGGTTGTGTGTGAGCAACAAAATCAAATGGACGAACATTCCAGCAGAATTTCTGTTAAAAATGGAGAAAAGTCAAGTTGCCGAATGTACTGATTGCGTTGCATCAATGAGATATTTCAAATGCATTTATGATTTTGGCGTCCTTGTATTACCTAATTTGGAGAAAATCTCAATGGACCCTTACGCTTTGTACGAGAATTTCCCAGATTCTGTATTCCCGATTGCAACTATTCAGGAAAGATTCTCCACAGCAAATTTTCCAGCGCTGAGAGTTCTTGAGCTGTATGGTTATCATGATGGTTGCGACCTGGACAACAAAGTGATGGCCACTCTATGGAAAATATTGGTTAATTTAGAGGAGCTCTATATCGATTACGATAACTACGAACTGGGAAACGAAGCCTTTTTTGGAAGTGATATTGGGATGCCACCTGCATTTCTCCATTTGATAAGTGAGTCATCAAAACTCAAAACTCTGAATTTTGCTTCTACGTCCACACCCTTCTTATTCTTAATCTTGCTCTTTTCTAAATTTATTTCCAGAACTCAAGAAATTTTCACTGAAGCTTCCACTCCGTCATGCATTAACTGACGCAGTTTTCTATGAAGTTTTCAGACAAATGAAGTTGAAGGAATTTTACTTGTCGTCTTGGAAACCCATTAAAGGGGTAATATGCAAATATTAATTAATTCTGTTCACATTAAACTCATTATTAAACTGGGCCCGAGAGTTCGAGACCAAGTTAATTATAGCTGCTTGAAACTAAATATCTGTTGTAATCAAGTGTTTTTATTGTTTTCGTGTTTGCTTGCAGATTTCAAAATACGCGATCCATAGTCTGCTCACGGGACCTTTTATTGAGAGTATTGAAAAGATCCCATTTCGTGATTGGTCTCTGTCTGATACAAGCCCTGAAGAATTCTTGGAGTTGGCTAGAAAGTTCCCGAATAATCAATCTCTGTAAAGATGATTTATCTAGTTATGCCCTTGTTACCTTGTGCAGCTTTGATAAATAACCATTTCTTTTCTAGTTTGTTTGTAATCTGAAAAGTCTTTGTAAGAAATAAGAATGATATTATATGGCTCTTGTTGTGTTCGGAAAATTTAGTGGGATTTATACACAGCTCGGAGCACGTTGGTTATTTTAAGCACTTCTGATTATGAAATGAGTTCGAACATCGTCCTTGGATAAAAAGTTGCATCTCTAACAAATGATGGGCTTCACGTCGGGACACACGTGGCACGTGGACTACGGTTACGCACGGTCGATACTTCGAATTCAATGGTTCCTGAATTTCTTCGCAAAGGCACTCCAATCTCATCCAGTTCATTCCACAGCTTTCTCCTGGCCGCATTACTCTTTATTTTCTCAGCGTTTTCTGTATCTGTTCAGAGGTTTCATTTACAATCCGTTTCTTCTGATACTATTTTCACTTTCTCATTTAAGAATTTCCTCATAATTCAGCAGGACTTTTTGTGAGATTAGAATTTAGTTTAGCTTAGCTTTCGTAGATATATTACATATTGAAATATTAAACTACCTTTAAATTAAATAATTGAGTAACTTTATGAAACCATAATTTATAGAATTATAATCATTCAATTATTCTTAAATGTTTCACAAAAATGTTCATCATTTATGATTCTCTAATCGCTTTTTCGTGCCAGAATAAAAAGCAATTACGAGAATTAACTATTACATTACATAATTGTTACTGTCATTATTATCATTTCAATATTTCATTAATAAAGTAAAATGTATGCATTAACGAACAGTTAACCTACGTAATACCTACCCCTTAAGTAATAAAATGAGGGTGATGGTATTAGCTCAGATGGTGCGGTAAAGGGTTAGAGAAGCCAACGCCCACACATTTCCGCACAAATATATATAATAATTTTGCGCCATAAATCTAATTAATTGAATTAATTGCCAGTGTCAGTATTTACTTAATTTATTAATTGGTTTCGTATATACGCATCATATAAAATATGTATGTATAAAATATAACGTAGAGCTCATTTCATTTCAAATAATCCAATTGCATACAATAAACTTTTTCCCACTGGTCATTGGCTGCTAACTTCAGTCAGGACTGACTCCATCAAGAAATTTCTCACGCAACAAAACACAAGAATTTGCAATAAATTGAATTGTGAATTTGAATTTGAAAGTAAATTTATTTTTCAAGTACTTTGATGATGCCCGTGAAATTGGAACTTGTGGGTACAAATTGTTTAACTTTTGGTTATAATACAAATGAGAGTGAACGTGAAATCGAATTTGGACACTTATTTTATCACGGTTTTAAATACCCATGCGTACTTTCTCCTTATCGTGTTCATAATGCGGTGTGAACGTGAAAATTTCATTCCGACGACTTCAAAATGGTAACAGATTCCTTGCGCCATCGCTCATGTGGTGAATCACAGCATGTGATGCTGGCCATAATGTCATACAGACTTCGGAAGGCTACGTGCCGGCCAATTCTACGAGGGGCAGGAGGTGACCTCGGCGTTTTTTCTAGCTAGCTACGTCTTCACTCTGCTGTCACTAGGCTTATTCTTTAAAAAGTTGTGGTTCGTTCGATGGAGAAAACATTCTGGAATTTGCTAGATGCTCCAGCATCCATAAATCGCATCACTCGTGGTAATCACCGTTTGTCTCTGCATGTCCATTCACAGCATCAGTTTTGCGCTCGTCCTTGGGTCATTACAGTAAAGAGTCTGCGGAGATTTACTTGAAACTGAAGAACGTTGTGTCCACCTTGGGCTTGGAAAATTTGACGAGGTCGTTCCTACATTCCTTCACACAAAGGGTGTCAAAGGGCGCCCTCATTTTCCGTCCTATCCGTCGCGAAGATGCTGGAGTCTACTACTGCATTTCTTGGAATCACCTGGGGCAATCCACAGCAAGAGCCGTGATCAATGTGGATACCTCTGAGTCGCAACCTCTATCAAATAACGAAACCAATGAACCTGCAACTGTTGCACAAACCCCCGATTCTCTCACGGTTGAGATTCTGCCTCCGGAGATTACAGTGAAGGCTGGGGAAAATGTAAATTTTATTTGCAAGTCGAATGCCATTGGCGTTCAGTACCAGTGGACAAGAATCGGAGAAAGGATGCCAAACTCTAAGGTAAGGCAGGATGGGCTGCTGAGTCTTTACAGGGTTGGTGTCAAGGAAGCTACTCTTGTACCATTGTAGGGCCAGACGGAGAAAGGAAAACTGTCCATGCTGCACTTAAAGGTAATGAAAGGAGGCGATATTGTAATTATGCCTAGCATCACCGTGAAGCCCAAATCTCCACTCAGGGTCGCACTGGATCTGTGGTGCGTCTGGAGTGCGAGAGCAGCGGAAGTCCAACTCCAACTGTGACCTGGGTTCGTAACATAAAGTAAGTTACCATATTATTTCACCGACGTTTCAATGAATTGCTAATTATTATTTTTTGGGGCTGTGACAGTGGTGTTGACCGGAAGCTGGAGAGCTCATCTGACAACAGATTGGTCTACGAAATCAAGAAATTAGCCAGATCAGACATTGGAAATATTCATGCTATGCTGCGAACGCCGCGGGTGCCAAATCACAGTCCCTGTCACTTTTAATTGATGACGGGATTCTGTGCAAAGAGTCGGAATTTAAAGGTGTCGGTCTGGAAACCAATGTGTGCCAAGGGAGAGTCACTGCAATTCCAGTAGAGACTGCTTGGATGGAAGTGATGAAAAAAATTGTTCAAGGCCCCCGTAATGACAAACAAATTTTGTGAAATCAAAAACCTGCCATTTAGTTAGTAATTTTTAGTTCTGTCTAAAATCTTCCTCAATCAAATACTACTACTCTAAATCTAGCTAGCCTGTTCTACCTCAATTAAATACTAGTTAAATCTAACTTGTTCTACCTCACTTTCTAGTATATCAATTATAATATTAAATTTGCTCTTATGCCAGTTTTTAACCTATCAAATCCATAAATTACTGAATTGTGCTTTCTTTCAAAACAAAACAGAAATTAACACTTCAACTCATAACGATCATTGCCAATTTATTTGCCAATTTATAAAAAACGATTAAACATTAATTTGACTTGGAGTCGTCGTCACCATCTTCCTTTCCCTCGGCTTTCTCCTCCAATAAATCTCCGGCATCTTCCTTAATGTCACGGATCTCTTGAATGGTTTGCTCAACCCAGGCCTTTTGATCCTTTAGTGTCTGATTCTTCTCTTTCTTCTCAGCTTTGGAGGCTGTCACTGCGGACGTTCCAGGTGCGGACTCGGACGCTTGTTCGGTTCTTACATTATGGAAATAAGAGAGCATTTCAGCAATTAATGCTTCTAACTGAGCGAGCACTTCCCGGGCTCTTCGCAATGCCTCTTCATAGTCATTTCCATTAGGCCCGAGATTTGGCTCCTCCAGTTCTTTTGGCAGGTCTTTCCCCATCTAGTTATGATATTAAAAATAATCAAAATTATGAAAATTGTGACAATTAACTAAAAATTAATGCAATAAAAGTTATTACAGTACTGTCTTGATGATTTTTAAAAAAATTACCTTTTTTGACCAATAAAAAAGTTATTTTTGGAATCTTTGTATTCAGCAAAAAAAGGAGGAAAAGAACTCTTAATAGACGGTGATGATGAATGCGATCTCTATAAAGTGGCAATGATTTTTATGGCAAAAATTAATTAGGCAATTTCCGTTATTTTTTCACTCGTTTTATGTCCAATTAGCCGTATCTGTCTTTCCTGTAGTTGTAGTTAATTACCTCACTGTTACTGAGTCACTGAGTTGTTTACAAGTATCAAAACATTTCGTATGCGAACGAACAAAGTGGTTATAACGATTCCACTAGTTGGGGTACAGTGAGACATATGGAGAAACATCAGCTAAAAGACAGAGAACCAAAACAAGCATGTGGATTTTATTTCTAGAGCGGCTGACGGCTGCTGCTGCTGCTGACTGATGGCAAATAATGAGTCGAGTGAGGTGGTCATTTTTGGTAAGGAAACTGCAGGGAAGTGAACGTTATATTTTTTTGGTTCGTGCTATTTCTGATAAGTTCTAGTTCTAATTAAGTCATGGCTTGCAAAGACTGCACCATAGACTTCAATACACCGCCTCCACAAAGTCTCCAGGACAGGAAAAATTTGGGCTTGTTGATAGCTGGACTTACAGGTACTGTAATCAACTACGATTAATTATAAAAATGAAAAACCTTTCGAATGTCATGTTTATTGTTTTGTTGCTTGTTTAAGAGACTGATGCACATCTCTGATCTAATTACAGGCGGTGGAGCACTACTTTTAAGCGCGATTTGTGCACCCTTCGTTTTGCCAGCCCTTCGACGTGTTTGCTTGCCGTACGTTCCAGCCACTTCGAAGCAAGTGGAGAACATTTTTCGGGGACTGGCTGGAAGAAAAGGAAGTCTGATTGATTTGGGAAGTGGCGACGGAAGGATTGTGCGTGGCATTATAAAAAACATAGATTGTAGTTTAAATGTTTGTTTCATTATTAATAACTTGAATGACACGCAAATTCAATTCTAATTTTCTTCTTTGGTAGGTAATCGAAGCTGCAAAACGAGGTTTTACTGGGAAAGGCATTGAATTAAATCCGTGGCTTGTTTGGTTTTCCAAGTTAAGCGCTGTCCGACAAGGACTCTCCACAACCGCCTCCTTCCAGCGAAAGGACATTTTCAAAACTTCGCTTGTTTCTTACGACAATGTGGTCATATTTGGTGTGGATAGCATGGTACGATTTATTTGTATGCATGAAAACGTCTGACTGTTTGAAAAATGCTCAATTAAAGTTGTAATTGTCCATTAATTTCAGATGGAGGAAATTCAGAATAAATGCGAAAGTGAGATGAAATCAGGCAGTGCTGTTGCCGCGTGCCGTTTTTCATTCCCTGATGTAAAACCTGATCTCGTAGTTGGAGAGGGAATAGACACAGTATGGATATACTATAAAAAGTAGCCACTGACTAAAAATAATTAAATTATGCAAATGTAGTTAAAAGGATTGTGTATTAAAATGTACAAATGTAAAATGTAATTGTGCCGAACCGATAATTATTTAAAATCCTGTAGATTGTTTTTTATTTTATTAATTTAATAGAATAAGAATGAAAGCAGTAAACAATCATGACTTTTCTATTGAGATGACTAAATCACTAGAAAATATTTCTATCGGTCTTTCGGTGATTGCGAAGGATCACTTGATTCAGAAATCGCTTTTAGCTTATGTTCTAAATACTGCACCCTCCGAACAAGCTTCTCCGTGTAGCCAAACTCCGTGTAAGGAACCGTGAGCACGATGACGTCCTGCGATTCCAAAATCCTCTGATTGAGAGCACTTTGACCAGTTCGCTGTTTTAGTCCTAGGCACATTGTAGCGTAGCTTTCCACGACAAATGCGACCTGGCGTGTGGGGATGGAAGACGACTTCGACTTCGCATCGGCTATCGTCACAGGGGTCATTTTGTTATCCACGTAACATTTTGCATCTGTAGTGAAATTACCCAGTTTAAACTTGACATTACATCACCCCATCTTCAATAGAGATTACGTGTGCAACTAACCTATAAAGATACCACTTTCCAATTTCTTATTCAGTTCTAAATATTTAGCAGGTGGGAGGAAGCTACCCAAGGAGTCCACCACCAACTTGGAAAATTGCTCATCACTGCTACAAACAAGCTTCGAGGTCCACTCTTTCACCAGGTCATCTGGGAGAAGTGGTCCTTTGTACCCCTTCCCTTCCTTCTCCCTTGCAAGATGGTTCAGGTTTAGCAGCTTCAGTTTTTGTTTGCTACTTCTCGGGCCGAGTTTCTCTGAAATATTAAATCGATATTAGAATCTGCATCCTGTGATTAGTGATTAAAAAATGATTTATTGATTTTTGCCATTATTCATTGCTCTTCATCTTACCTAAACTTTCCACAAATGAGGGGTTAAGTACAGATGTTAACATGTCGTTCTGATAGTAGTTGAGTACAACGAACGAGTGAACGATATTCACCCATTCTGTTGGACTAGAACGTGTCGACTTGGTGAGAACTTCTTGAGCTTTCTGACAAAACGATGGCAGACTTGCTGAACTGTAATCTAGAGTTGCAGCCGCTTGAAGCCATGCAGCGAAATCAAAAACACGAAGCGTGTTCAAGTTTTTACTGATCCATTCGTCAACCGCTAGAAGAATATCTGTAAAATAAATGGATTGTGAAGTATTTGAAATTAATACATACATAATTGGTAATTTAATGTTACTTTTAAGTTTTAACCCTTTTGTTTGTAACGCATTTGTCCCAGACTGGTAACCAGAGAACTAATTAAAGCTACGTTCTTTATACGAGGAATTTCTTGCGCCACATCTGAACACAATCTGTCCATTAGAATCTAAAGAGAAAAACCAAGTTTATAGTCATTCTTTTCTCGAATTTTTCATCATTAACTCCTTTTCCATTTAATAACAAAACAATAAAAATCTTACTGGATCAGCAAACGAGAGCTCATTGAGTGCATAAATTAATTCAATAGTTTCTTTCACATTTAGTTTATATCCGGATTTGCTGTAATGGAAGGCCATCGCCCGAAGTAGAGGCGTCGGTCGGCGTTTCTTAGTCGCAAGAATGACAAATATCTGTTAAAAGAATTACATTGCCATGTTAATATGTTATTATGTTTAAGTTTAAATTTTTTAACGAATGAAATCAAGTGAAATTTTGGCCTCACTTTGATCATCTCCGACGGAGCAAATTGGTGGGCCACATCGGCTGCCCTTTCCTCCAGTTTCAACTTCCGTTCATCATCGAGTAAATCGGTGATTTGAAACAGTGAAATAAAGTCACTACCGCTAATGGCCTCGATCCATCGCCGATGCAAGACCTGGACTGCTGAATCAATAACATTTGGATCACCCGTTGAACTAGCAGAACCCTTTCCTGGGGGCACATTGTCATTCAAAATTCGGACCGCCTTTGCAAGAAATTTCAAGGGACAGCGACGCATTGACCAACTCAGTTCTCGTTCTAACAGTCTTGAGACATCTTCAGAACCGTCTAAACCCAGTTTCTGAAGACCCTACGGAATTAAAAGGTTTGTTACCTAAGGTTATCTTTCAAATAAATTTTATTTCATGTCCAGTGAGATAAACTTACGGTCAGTGCTTGAAGTAAAGTGTGAGGATATTGAGAATGGTTTCCACGCTGGATTAAATTAAAAACACGGACGAATCTTTTATCCTGTTGAATACGGTTCGCAAATTGTTTTGCAGGTTGTGCCAGTTGACCCAAGCGAGACACGATGAAGCAGGCATGTCTCAACGTCAAGTCTTGCTCTGACGACAGATTCAGTAACTCTTCAACTGTACGAGCCGCCATGATTTTTGTCTCCACTTGGGATCTGGAAACAACCGAGTGTCCTTCATCCTGAAAGACTCCCTTCGAAGTCGAAGGTGCGACCGACTCATCCGGTGTGCTCAGAATGTCTGCAGCCTTTAGATTGAAATGCTTCGTTTTGTTATCATCACTGGGTGGAGCCGGGTCCGGGAGTCCAGGTTCTTTGAACTCTGCTGAAGACATGGTTTGTGTTCCCGGCTGAGCCGTTTTCTCCCAAGACCGATGGTAACATCTTGATGGTGACAAGGCCTTCAAAATCTGACGGTTGTAGTTCGCCGACGACGAAGCGGACCTCGCAGTTAAAGCAACATTCCGTGCACAACCGTAAGTCACAACTGACTTGCCAATTAAATTGTGAGAGTAGAATAAACTCCGTGAAAGCGTCTCCCGATGCATGTTCCTGATTAATACTAGAAAGAAAAAGTTGTCCTTAGCATAATATCTCTTCAGTCAATTAATTACCACTCTCGTTAAAGTTAACTCACACCAATCGTAACTTTCTCTCCACTGAATGCAGCTGCTAACGCCCTCACTCCGGTATTCCTCTTCAATAAATAAATAATTAAAACCACACCAAGGAACGATCGCCCCTTACGCCGTTTATCACCGTCCAACCAAGTGGTGAACTTTAAATTGGCACAACAACATAATTTAACATTGAATGTTACTTGCAGTGGTAACTGCCGGATACCATTCCTACACAAAAAAAACGAGCCTGACCGCTGAATATTTAAAAGTAAAAGTAACTTTAACTACCTTCACATTTAAAAAGCCTTCAGTTGACTGCTCGATGCATGCAGTACAAAAAATCAGAATGTGACCCAAAATCGGCAGCAAAATCAGAAGGACTGCTGCTGAGTGCTGGGTCTATGCTTTGCTCTTTTGCTCATCCACAACCATTGCAAATGATTTCGCGCAGCACGAGAAGTTCAGCTGTGGGATTAGATGAAACAAATTTTCCTCTATGACGAAAATATCTTTGCCAAATAACCATGAATGCCAAAATACCATTTCCATAAAAGTTTAAAAATGAAAGTCGCAATTTTAATTTTATTCCAAAGAAAGAATGGTATTAAGAGCTAGACATTGTAAAATCAAGTAAATAATAATTACATTACAAAGTATGATAATATAGTAAATAGTATAAGAGAAGCGGCCATTAATAAATGCATATTTTTGTTATAATGTTTTTCTTCCAGATATTGAATATATATTGAATTGTAAATGGAAATTTCCAAAATTTCCACATAGGTAGGTATTTAATTTAATTAATGCACTTAAACTTACGTTTACAATTTTTGTGCAGATTTTTTCGCCTTGACAAGTGCAGCTAATTCTTTATACCGTGCTATACATTCCTTTTTAGTCCTTCCTGGAACACATTCTGCAATTCGTTCCCATCTGTCCGCTGCAGACGCACCGTACGTTTTCAGTGCTTGCTCAAACAACTTTTGTTCCGTAGCGGTCCACGCCTTGGCGTCACCAGCCTCATCGGGCTTTGCTGCTCCCGCCGCAGTTCCGTCGTCCCGCTTCGTTTCCTCCGAGTTGACTGGAACATTCTGATTTTTTACATTCTTCTCAAAAAATTCATACGCCTTCTGGTTCGCCTCTTCTTTCAGACTACTTTTTGAGAAATCAGATGAATTTAAATCTTTTGCTTTTGCCAACACCTCTTTCGCTGTCCTTTTAATTCCTTTACTATTTTGATAATGCTGATTAATGTAATTAGCGACTACTTCCCATCGTTGAGCAGTTCCTGCAGGAAATAAGTTGACAGACTTAATGAGCAACTGGATCTCTTCGTGACTCCATTGATTTTCAGCTTCATTTTTTCCACATCGTCTGACTCCATCCCCTGGAGTTTTGGAAGTCGTGTTCTGAGTTTGCGCCGATTTCGATTTAAGCTCGTTTAAAAATTCAACGGCCTTTTCAAACTGCTCTTTCGCATTTTTGTTTTCATTCGATAAAGATTTATTGACCTCACTGAGTTGGTCAGCCTGTAAAAACTCACACATTTCCTCGACCGCCGCCATATACGCTACAAGTAAATCTCCGTTAGCATTACCGTTATTGCAAAAATAATTATTCTGTTTGCAAATATCCCTCAGTAATTTTCTTTGCTTTTTCAGCTCCTTCTTTTGAGCATCTCGCTCTTTCTTGGCCAGAGCTTCGCGTTCCTCGGCCTCTCGTTTTACTCGCTCCGCCTCTTCTTTTGCCTTAGCCTCTTCCTCCAATCTCACTTTCTCCAACATCTTCTTCTGCTCTTCTGCAATTTTCTGCTTTTCGAGTTTCTTCTCCAATTTTTTACGCTTGTCGATTTCTTTAATTAGAGCAATCCTCGGGTCCAAGTTCCAAGCTGTCTCAACTACACCACGGATCCGGCTCATTTCCTCCTTTTTCAGTTTCGCCCTCTGAGCCTTGTTTTGTTTCTCGATCCACCGTCGCTCCTCACGACCTTGCCCACTTTGCTTGTCCTCTTCATCCAGATACGAATATTCTCGCCAGGAGTCGAAGTCAAACCAAAATTGGTAAAATTCGTCAACTTGATCACGAGTTGAGAACGTGTTTCCGAGCAAAGGCACTGGTGTCACAGTAGACCATCTTGAGTTTGCGGAAAACCATTTTCCATAAACCTAAATTCATCATTATTAATATTAATATTTGAATTACTTGAATCATCATTTCATCATGATTTTTTAAAATGTTGAATTCAAAATTAACCTTAAAAAACTCCTGTGGCGATTTAACAGTCTTCGGTGGCGTGTAATCACTAAATAAAGGATCCACCGAGTCGTACGCTTGTCTTTTTGCTGGATCACTTAAAATTTCATAGGCTTTCACAATGCAAGCGAAGTAATCACCTTCCCTATTCACAACTTCTCCGGCCGCTTGGCGCTTATCCGGATGATGTCTTAGGACTCTTTGTCTGTCTGTGGTTGAAGAATTTAATTAAAAGATGTCCAAATCATATTCAGTTTGATCATCAAGGTTTAGAGTGATATGTCGCAGGCCATGGACTTACATGATTTTTTAATATCCTCCTCTGTCGCTCTCTCCCTCAAATGCTTCAAACCTATGACCTGGTAATGATCCTGATCCTTCCACTCCACCGGGTCAAGGTTGCGTAAATAGAGTAAATCGAGTTCATTGTCAGTCTCCTGTTCAGGTTCGATCTCGCTCTCCCATTTGAGAAGCTTCTTGTCATGCTGCGATTTTATCCAGTTAAGAACAGCGTCACCGTAAGAGGAAAGCGGGTTGAAGTAAAGGTCTTTTTGCACATTCGAACAAAGAGCCAATAGACAATTAGTTAACCCATTTAACATTCAATAAATATATATAATCAGCTCTTAATTAAGTGAGTATAGTATACCTTCAAATCTGGCGACAATCTGAGACCGATCGATTTCCGACACGTACAAAGAATCATCGTAGTCACTGTTGTTGCTCACCCCATTCGTTTCCGGTTTCTCATCAATCGCCTTCTTTTGCTTCGCCATAATATTATCTCACTAATTAATTCTTTAAATTATATAAACTATCGTAGAAAGAAGGAAAGAAAATCTCTCCTTTTCGGTACTTTTCCAATTCCAAGAAATTTTTCCGATTGTGTGTGGCAGACAGGGACAGGGTTTTAGATAGCACAACAAGAGCACAGGAGCTTCAGCAACAGAAAGACAGGACGAGCGACCAGACCAGAGTGTGAGAGTTAAATGCGATCGATCAATTAAAGCAGCCGAGACTTCCACTCTTTTGTGTGCAGGTTGCAGAAAAATTTTCCAATCTCCTCTCTCAGATAACCCGCTGCCCCTCGCTTTCTGTGGTTCTCCGTCTACATCGTGGTCATGAGGGAAAAGTGGAAGTCTGATGGAGCGAAGATTGAAGAGCAGCAGATGATTTTCAAGGAAGGGACAATTTTCTTTGGGTTCTTATCAAATGGAGCGATGTTGGTGTGTGGTAGAGTGAGTCTCGAGTATAAGTGCAATCTAAACTTGTTTCTTAAATTAAATACATTTATCAATCTTATCTTGTGTTGATAAGTAAATGAAGGTGATCTTATCTCTCGAACACCGTCTGACTCTCATCGTCTACTCGTGCTCTGCTCTCTAGAAACTCGAAATAGTCTAAAGACAAAAGACTAACCCCGTGCTAATTAACCAATAATTAACAACGTAATAAAAATAATAACCATAGTAAGCTTTAAACTGCGCATTTAAAAAGTAAATATAACATTATTACTAATTTGTGAGAAAAATCTAATCCCTCATTCAGTAACCGAATAAAAAGCATCGAGTCTCACTTTCAAGGCTCCAACAAAGAAGTCGTCTTAACTTGAACTAATAGAAACGATTAATCATTAACTATTAACTTTAACTTTGATCATCAAATCCCTGTGTGCTGGAAAGGTTCTTTAAAAAGGTGACTGTGTTATTATTGTGATACGGAATTCACTGGTTGGGTCCGCTCGCTGGAAAAATGGCAGGAGCTGCTAGACAAATCCAATTATTAAAGTTGGCCCAGGTTGGTCACATTTTCCCTGGAACAAGCATCGCCGCTGTGCGTCGAAATGCGTCTTTTTATGCGGCAGTAGGTGCTGGAAACGAGGTGGGCAAGGAACCGCATTCGCAACCTCTTTCCAGGTCAATATCGGGAGTCCCTCTCACAAAGGTAATAGAACTGTAATAACTATTATTTTACTCTAATTACATCTAAGTTTACTCAGCTTACTCTATCAATCAATTGTAATTTTCAGTCTTTACCCAAAGCCAAGTACGGTGGCCGGCACACTGTAACAATGCTCCCTGGTGGAGGTATCGGACCCGAACTTATGGCTTACGTGAAGGAAGTGTTTCGCTACGCTGGCGTCCCCGTCGATTTCGAAGAAGTTCCCATTGACCCCAGCTCCGATAGCAATGAAGATCTTGAATACGCCATCACTTCGATTCGCCGGAATGGAGCTGCTCTTAAAGGTAATTGTTTTTTGTCAAATATACTATATACTATTGAAAATGAGTGTAAATGTAATTAATTAACCTTTGCTAACCTTGTCCTGTTTGTATGTAGGAAACATTGAAACGCGGAGTCTTAGCCCCAACGTAATGTCCAGAAATGTCGCTCTTCGAAACGAGCTCGACTTGTTTGTGAATGTGCTTCACTGTTATTCGTTCCCTGGCATTCAGTCACGACACCGAGATATTGATATTGCTGTCATTCGTCAAAATACGGAAGGCGAGTATGCCATGATGGAGCATGAGGTTTTTAAAATAATTTACTAATTTGTAAAGTAAACTTGTTCTTAGCTCATTAACCAATTTTAACTGTTGTCTTCTGTTAATTTGTTTATTAGAGTGTTTACGGTGTGGTGGAGTGTCTCAAAGTGGTGACAAGAGACAACTCCGACCGAGTAGCAAGATTTGCTTTTGACTACGCCAAGAGACACGGCAGAAAGAAAGTTACCACCATTCACAAAGCTAACATCATGTATGTTTAACAGGTCTAACTGATCATCATCCATCATTAACTGATAGATATAAATTACATTTTCAACTTCTTTATTTTTTAAATTCTAGGAAATCCTCTGACGGATTGTTTTTGGCAGTGACACGAGAAGTTGCAAAGGACTACCCGGACATTCAGCATGATGACATGATCGTTGACAACTGCTGCATGCAACTTGTCTCCAACCCTCACCAATTTGATGTAATGGTTATGCCCAACTTGTACGGAACAATCGTGTCCAATGTTATTTGTGGACTTATCGGTGGCGCCGGACTTCTCTCTGGACGTAATTATGGTCATGAGGTTCGTCCATACATATTATAAAAATGTTAAGTCTATTAAAAACTGTTTTTAAATGAAATGATTATTTGTTCCCAGTTTGCTGTTTTCGAACCAGGAACTCGAAACACAGGAACAGCGATCGCTGGAAAAAACATTGCAAATCCCATATCAATGATGAATTCTGCAGCGGATTTGTTGCAGCATCTTCGACTGGAGAACCATTCGGTTTGGTTACGTGAAGCAATCGACAAGACAATCAATGTCGATAAGATTCACACCCCAGGTAATTTATCATAACAAAAAACTGATTTGAAATACTAATGTAAGATATTTAAATTGCTAACCAACTTTTCCTTGTACACAGATCTCGGTGGACAACATACAAGCATGGACGTGGTGAAAAACATCATTGCATTTATGCAGGCTAAGACTAAGGTTGAAAATTGGTAACGCTAGTAGTGAAATAAGTTTTGCTGAATTCGAAAAGAAAAAATTCCTTTTATTTTAATGACAAGAATTTTTCTAGTCATCTACCATTTAAATGCGAGGCAAAAGTTCATTTGGTAGATTTGATTTGATTTCATTTCATTTCATTATGTGTGCGACCAACCAACCACCACTGTCAGCAATATCAACTATTTCAATATTTTCCAGAAGTAGGGGCAGCTAGCTATGATTTTGCTTCCCCTATTTAAGTTGCTGGTTTGCAAAAATGCAACCTTATCATTGAAAGATGCTCCTCTGCGTCATTTTGGTTTGCTGTCTTTTTTATTTATAAACAATTTAAATTTCTTCGTTCAAGTCAAAATTGAATGCACTTCTCTATGTTTGCAGCAAATATCTAATTTACAACCATATAATTTTTGTTTCTGTTAAAAAGTTACTCGTTTGGTATTTCGTACGATACTAATAATTTTGATTGATTAACCTTACATAACTACAAATTAAATCCTTGTCAAATGTTTTGTTCCGCCGTTGCATTCTTGTGTGGAAGACCTTGAAATCTGATTTGTTAATATTTGAACCATTTCCGTATTAATGAGATTTTGTTTTGTTTAGTTTAAGTAGTTTGTTGATGTCCTTAATAATTTAGTGATATATTTTCCTAGACCAACTAAAACCGCAATTGTTGTCATATTAAATTAAACTTTTTTTGTTACGCGATCGCGGTAGTAATTTACGTGACGTTACAGTCCTAATAAAATAGTCGTGCCATTGAAATTAGTACATGATAATGATAATTATAACTAACGTAGTACACTGTTTTATTAGTTCTTAATTGAGGATTGACCAATCTTTAGTTTAGAGTTGTCCTTTCCTTAAATTAACTATCTTTTAAAAAATAAGTTAAGCGCATGGTAGTTATTAACTTAACGCGAACCAACCAACATTCATCTATCATTCATACAAATCAAACATGTATTCTACGTATTTATACGTAAGGGGAAATAATAAAACAATTGAAGAGGCACTGTTGAAATCTTGAAATACTAACCAATATAATAGGCACCACTATTACTAGTTAGTACGTATTATTTATATTTTTTATTTTAACAACATTGCATTTTATGAAAACGTAACTACCTAACAAGAAACCGTTGAAGTTTTTAATCTCACATAAAGATTAAACAAAGGTATGATACATTTAATAGTTAAAAAATGCTTCTAGTTTATTTTGGCTTTGCTTCCTTCTTGATGCTTTGCTTATTTAACTTTTTTACTTAATTGTAGTTTATATTTAGTTTATCTTGTGTTTTTTAATCTTTAAAATGGCCATTATAACTTTACTTGTTCTGCTCCATTTCGTTTTCCACTAATTTTATCATGTACGGTTTTCTAAATATACATATTTTTCATATCAGTTTTGTTAGCCATTAGTCATAGACAGTAGTAATTAGGCGCCTCTGGGGAAGGGCTTGATTAGTTTCATAGCTCGCTCTATAAATATCGCTTATAGAAGATTTCAGTGTCTTTGTCTTTCTCAATGAATTAATTGATCATTATTTTATTTCAGGCTCACATAATTTAAACAGAGATGACGATGACCCGGGCGCAACCTGCATTTATAAATCCTTTCCCGTTTATTCTGTCTGAACACTTCAATCGATCAATCAATGCATTCCTCTGCCTGGATTGGCCAACAAAACAATCTGTGAACCTCATTTACTACATTCCTCCTAAAATAGAATTTTAATGAATACAAAACTAACTCTATAGTTAAAACTGGCTTAATCCAGAAGTAATAAACTAGAAAAAACAAAGTTGTTCTATCTAGAATTTAAATGTCGAACGAAATGAATTACCGTAATAAATCAAACAATCAAGCATACTACATATTATTTAATCATACATATCCTTCATGGTTATTTTAATTCCGTTTAAACGGAAATTAATCATCCAAGGAACTTTCAAACTTCGAAGACGACGTTTATTCATTGTACGATTCATTTTTTAAACTATTTATTAAACATGTTTTACATGACATGTTAAGCTGCTTGTTTCAATTCATCTACCGTTGACGGTAATACCCTTTCATGCTGGATAGGATAGTATCAAATCGGAACCTAGTGCAGTGACCAAAAATCGACGTTAAAGGTTTGGAACAATTTTTTACGGAATCCTGCGTGCCCGTGCATTTTTTAAACAGAACTGAATTATTTGCTTAGTCATTTACAAAGTGAGCTAACGATGGCGATGAGTCGACTCGAGCCGAGCTCATCACTCAGCGTCAACGTTTATCATTCTCTCGGGGGTAAAGTGAGAAGTGTGGGAAAACTCCTTCCTCATTTCTTGTGATTGTGAATCTCAGTATTTTGGTCATCTAAAATTTTTGTTTCAGAGATTCTTTCATGTGTCATGTTATTTATTATTTTACTCTCGAACTCGAAGTTCATTTTAAAAACGATTATTGACGAGGATTTTTTGTAGTCGAATATTTGAAGTGGAAACTAGTCAAATAAAATGGCAACGCTGCTGAAGAGTTGTGTGACACATCCTTTCCGGCAACTGTGTCCGTGGACTTCGAAAGCTGAACTGGCCTCTTTCCTTGTCGAAACGAAAATTGCACATTCTCGTTAGTATTTGAATAACTAACTAAATATATAAATGCATATAAACGCATTGTCAATTATTATCCGGTAATTTTAGATTTAGGTTGGTTATAATAATCATTGTTGTGTCACTTCAGATGATTTATTTGTGGCGAATAAACCGTTCGGTGTTGGTGTCAGGAATCCCTTCGGGAGAAAGGTCAGACCGTCACAACCAGAGACTACACATTTGCGTGGAATTCAAACCTGTCCGTACACCCTCGAAGATATTTTACCAGAACTAAGGAAAATTCTCGGGGAGCCGCAACTTATCCTTAATAAAAGTGCAGAAAAGTATGTCATTGCTGTGTGATATTATTACATATTAGGGAATTGTTCCAAATTTACAATAATAACTTTGATTGTACTTATGCCTTTAATTAATTGTTCATTCTTTTTAATAGACTGACATCGGGAATAGCCGTATTTACCAAAAATGAAGAGATTAACGCAAAGTTTTCAAACTCTGTAAGAACGTCCAAGGATTACTTTAAGCACGCAATGTACAAGTATCACATCATCACTACCCTGCCGCCACAGAATCTCGTGCATAACTACAACCAGAAAATGGCCGAGCGTGTGGGAGTAATGGTGAAAACTACGTTTGGCAGTGATGTGAAGCAACCAGTGATTGTGAAGGATTACTCCAAAGGCGAGGTCCAGCGGCAGGACGTTATCTCTATCCATGTGAATGCTAAACTATTGCGATCAGGATATCGAGGTGGGTATCTCTTTGAGGTAAATGCATCAAGAGTTCCTAATAATTTCCTCCGAATCTTTTGTGCCGATAAACTCGCCCCAATTCTTGGGGACCAACTCTACTCAGCGCGTGTTCAAACAATAATGGGAATTCCAACCAAGATCGATCCGACCCATTTAGAACCAGGAACCTCTTACCAGGTAAATTACTTCTTTAGCCTTTTTAGAGATTTTACGACATGAATTGTTTGTAGAATTTTTTTGCCAAATGCAATGCTAATCCTTCTTTAATCACTGAAACAGAAACTGACACCGGAAATTCAAGAGGCGTTGCTGCTGAATAAGCCGGAAGACAGTGTGATAGTACCTACTCATGTGCATTTGCGATCGTACAAGGTTCGGCATTTCTTGGGAAAGAAAACGGAAATCGACTTTGAGGCGCCGTACCCGGAGTACTTTAAATGGACTTGTGAACAACTTGGAATAACGTTGGATCAAGATCATTTACAACTACACCAACAACCACCTCAGTAGTATTCAAATATTTTTGTTACATTTGTTTTATTATTAAAAATAAGGAAAAAGACGATTTTATATTCATAAACTGTACATACGACAATATGAGTAGGTAAATAAAAAGAAGATTCGAAAATTAAATTTCCTCTGCAAGTTGCATTTCTTCGTCAGATTCGTGAATTTCCTCGACAATACTTTCCTGTTCCTGCTTGATCAAATCAGCACCAGGGGCACGGATCAGGGACATGTTTCGCTGCACTTCACGGATGTCCTTCTCCTTCTCAATGGATTTAGCCTTCTTCATTCTCTGGAAGATAAACTGCGCAGAACGCTTCAGCTTGATTTCTTCCACTTTCTTCATTGCCGCAACTACAAATATTAAATTTTTGGTAATTTCTAGCTAGCTAGTGAATATCATTCATTTCGTCATCATCATCACTTTCTTCATTACACCAAACTATACATTAATATCACTTGTACTTTTACTAGTTAGTTAATTCGAATCATACCAGTTTTCTGCCATAGTTCTCGATCATACTTCACTGGAACATTTCGCCTCTTCTCGAACTCAAAGGATGGGTCAATGGCCAACTCTTTGCCAGCCGATTTCCTGAACGCCTTCGTCCACCGCACCTTTCTTGGATTCTTCTTCTTCTTAAATGCACTGTGACATTTCGAACGACAGAATTTGAAAATCTGGAACATTAATAAACCCCGTTGAATCAATTGTCAATAATTGATGCTCATTGTCGACCAATTCATATTTATAACATATTTAAACTAAAAGGTTCTCAAATTAACTTTACACCATTTAATGTAGCAAAAACAAAAGTCAAAAGAGCATTGATTAAGAAAACTTGAATTAAAAAGGATTAATTTAATGGTGCATTTGTTTTACCTTACTGTCGTTCCTCACAAACTGAATTCCATGTCCAGGATAGACATGCGATGAACAAAAGTAGCACTTTTCAATACGCATTGTTCTTGTGACTAAATTACGTCCTTAGCCTGTTAATTGTTGTTGATTAAAATTAATAGTTAATGAGTTTGTTAAGCCTATTTTATTTTCACCTTACACACAAGCCACAAGCATGCACAGCCACAGCCAGTGGAGAATGAGCCATAGTCAAAAAGCTAAAGCTCACATTTCGTCCATTTCTTCAAACATCACTGCATGTGCGAAGTGTGGCGCTTTTGGATGGGGCATTGTGAGAAAACTGAATACATTTATTGGTTACTTGCTCTTTGTTGCATTTTGGTCGATGTCGATGGCTGTTGACTTGGCATTTTTTCTACTTTTTGAAGGACTAAATACATAAAGTTTTTAACAAAATGATTGGGAAAGCTCAAAGCTGGTTTTTGTTAAAAGATGTTACTATTATAAATTAACAAATAATTGAAATAATTAATATATTATGTTGACTTGTTGTCAACGAGTCTAGGTTTATATTTCGCCCCCAGTTTTTCCCCGGACTAAATTACCATTGTAACTTTATCTCGCCGTGCAAATTTGCGCCAAGGGGAGATTTTACCTTTTATTTATTTCGCCTACACCATATTTTGCCATTCAATTTTTTGTGCAAATGCATAATATGAATAAACAACCATACCTATTACTCTGGTTCATTCCATTGACTTCTTGTGAGTCATGCTCAGGCATCCGTACAAAGTACAGGTAACCGTATTATTTCCAGTTTTAAGTTGTTACAAGAATAAATCAATAATAATGTCAACATAATGTTTCAAAATTAGAATTAGACCATTAGACGACTACTGTGTATATATTTTGCGAACATAATATTGGTGGAATGCGGGTTGCTGGTTGTCAACATATCATCTGAAGTTGATTCTAGGGTTGAGTTTGTGAATTAAAAAGTCATATAAATATTTCTTCGTTGTAAAACTCGAGAAACGATAATTAATGGAAAGAGGAGCGATGCCGGAGTCAGCCCTAGCTCATTCATTATGGGGAAATATATGTTCCATGATACATGATGAAATTAATGGCTCACTAATTCAATTTCTTTGATTTATTTTGTATTTACAAGTAAAAGCTAGGGCCTTAAAGGCCCTAAATCAGTTAAAAAACAAAAGTAACACAAAGCCAAAAAAAACTTATAAAAACAATATGCGAACATTAACAGACTATAATTAGTTAATTAGTCGTTATATGTCTACTTACTACATCTATTCAATCCCTAAAGCGACTTTTGAATATCTGTGAAGTTTACGGGCGTGAACATGACTTAATTTTTAATCCCTCGAAGTCTGTATGTCAACTCTTCGCTGACTATACATACGACATGACTCGCCCTCTAATACGATTCTGTGGTAAATCTCTACAAT
>VYYJ01001232.1:0-34052 GCA_021029165.1 Cyphoderus albinus | reverse complement strand
ATCACAGTGCGCGTGAAAAGTTATGTATGATTTCAAATTATACCATTTGATGAACATTTGTGGTAATGAAAAGCGAAAGAAAAATATAGTTTGTGAAAACCAGTAGAAAAAGTGACCAGAATGCAAGTCTGTAGCTACAACAAATCAAAAAATTTGCAGCCCGCATAGCACAACTTTGAGAAAGCAGAAATTTCTGCATCTACTCAGAATCCAATCTAGTGAATATCTGCATCACATTTTTTAAACAAGGTTGTCGAGTAACGGCAAATTTGATATAACCTAAAAAAATTGAGTTCCTAGTTTATTGGGAGGTTTACTGTCGCAGAATGATTAAAATAATAAGTATGGAATAATAAACCTACAACAAAATTTCGGCCTTTGAATATTAATTTCCAAATTCTCATAATTTAAATTTTCAGTTATTCGTTTGATTTTGCCGTTTCTCGACAAACAAAATAGACAGAAAACGGCTTAAATGGCGGATTGCAACGTGCAATATGTCATTCGTAAGCTCTCGTCGAGTAGGGTTTAAATCCGTTGGAGTTTTGTTGCGGAAATCAAGGGATGAAATCCTTAGGAGAAACCCGACCCGACGTGAAAAAAATGCAAAGACCCCCAATGAAATTTTTTCAAAATCCATGGAATATTTACTACTTTTCTGGTTGGCAACAAAAATCCCTTGAAAACAAGGATTGCTTCATTTGAAATGTTAAGTTTGGTTGACGGCGGAAAACGAAGGTTCCTATAATTAAATCGTTAGGTTAGGTTTGAGGACGGAAAATGAGATAGTTAAACTAGTTGTTCCCGGAAAACAAATCAGTGGCATCAATTGCAACTCGTGTGATGAAAAAAGTCGATTTCCTGAGTGATTTTTGGATGTCACCCAGAAAGGGTAAAATCAGCCATAGTGTCTCGTATGCTATCCCTTAAGATGCTATCCCCTAATTTTTTGTTAAGGGATAGCATCGGATGCTATCCCTTAAGGTGTTATCCCTTAAGGAAAAATTAAGGGATAGCATCGACGAAACCTGAAGGGTGAACTATTACCCATTTTGTTTTGCTAATTACATTATTTAGTTTGAAGATGCCAAAAATGATTTACTACTTTCAATGTTTGCCGTAGATGCACTGTACTTCATTTGGCCAACATTTTATTTTTATTATTAATATTATTAGGCTTCTAAGTGTTCAATAATTTGTATTAACCGTGCCAGAAATAATTTTGCTTGTGCATTCCTCAATCTGCTATCATATCAGTCAATTTTGCTCCCAAACACTTGGATGAACAAAGTATATTTTTAAGTTAAGCTTCATCGTCATCCGTCTCAACGTTCAAAGTTAACCAACTGACCATTTTTGAGTTTACTTCATTTGTTTTTTAATGATTACTCACTCCATGTTGTTGTTAGGAAGGAGGAAGGCACAGAACTATCTGGTTTTTGCGCCCACTTAAACGAAAATTGTTTTATTTATTCCTGATTTGCTCCCTTGCCTTTGTGTTTTACCATTGTGACAAAGTGTCAGTGATAATGTAATGTGTGATTTTGAGTTCCAATTCCAAAATTCGCAAAAAAAAAAAAATCAAATTCAACTTAGGTTCGTATGAACTTTATAACAAGTAATTCATACTTTTCACTCAGTGAACTGAATAGTGTTAGTCAGTGATTGACTGTCAATCATTATAATGCAAAAGTCTTTATCATCATTAAATATGATGGTCTTGCTTTCTACATAAATACAAAAAGCATTCATCATTCAAAGTCATTCTGATTTGTGAAGAGGAAGTGACAAGCTTTATAATTAAAACACTACGGAATTTGCTTTTCTTTAAAATATTCAAAGTGAGAGAAACAAGAAAACGGCGGGTTGAATGTTTATATTTAGTAGTATTGGTTTCATGCTTCGATGTCAAGTGATTTTTTGCAAGAATCAAAAGATAGGAAGGAGATACACACGAGTTACACAGATTTGCAATAACGACTAACGACAAATTATTATGTCGTCTTCTCATGAGCCTGTAGAAAAATGCAAATGCTTGAACGGCTATGACAAGTTATTGCGGAAATACTTCAGACTCTCTCTTTCTGTCTTTCTCCAACTCGCTCTCCCGTATTGTTTACTTACTTAGTCATGAAATGTTCAAAAGTTGCCTGCTTCAGAGAAAATTAGCTAATTCATTGGCTTATTTCTCAGGGTGCTGTGCATACAGTACACAATTGCATTGGTAAAATTGTATGTTGTTTTGCACAATCAGTTAGATAATCGCAGGACATTATAAAGCTACTATTGGCAGATAGTGAAAATACAATTTAGGATGTAATGTAAATAAGTTATTGAATACAAAAGAACAAGGCATTTCGTTCCAATGAATAAATATTTAATTTACCAGTCACCGGTGCGTGCTGCATTTAAGTGTTAATTGGCATGACTTGACTTTTAAAAATTGTCGTTGATTTAAACTGACACTAGAATTCAAACTCATAAACTTGTTTCGTCTAATTACTAGACTTAGATTTTCAAAGTATCGAATAAAATAACAATTTAACGAGTAGAAACATTGAATTTAAACTTCCCAGAATCAACCTCAGAGTAAAAAATAAAGCCAATAAAACTACAAACTGGTGGACATGTATTTTGACAAAAGAGATGAGAATCTTGAAGTTGATTCCGCTGAACTGATTTCGTGACGAACTCAACGGTTTGATGGATGATCAAAATGCAAATTACCATTACGTTACCTCTTAAACGTGATGATGTCATGTATTGTGAACCAGTGTAGTATAAAGCTTATTTAGTAGCCGATTGGATGAAATCGCAAGCATGATGAAAATGTTTGTTGTAAAAATTCCAAACACGAGTCCGTGTACTTTGTATTTATAATAATTGTAATAATATTGATAGTAGGTGCATAAGGAGATGCGGATTCGTTTTTAGTTTAACATCTTCGTTAAATATCAAGTTACAAAGTCTGACGACTCAAGCTATGTATCTACTGGCTGAGTCGAACAAACCTTTAAGCTGTGGCTTCTTATCCTCTGTCGTTAGTCGTTGTAGAAGTGCCATAAATTCAAGTTAAAACTGTTTGAAAGCTACAACAATTGTGTTATATTGAGTAAATAAATTGTGGATTTCCCGTCGCTGCACTGTATTTATTTGTACAGTGTGACTCATTTCTTCACAAGGAAAATGGATTATCTTATGACAGAGGGCTTTTTGTGGTCCCTTCTTGTATATTATTATGTCTGTGTAGAACGTGCATTTTGAGTCAATTTTTCTGTTCCGTTAAGAACACAACAGTGAATAAAACTCTTTTCCTTTTTTTACTTTTATAGTATGGCACACTAAACTGTGGTAGGTATTAACATTAAAATTCAAACGTCAAGAGGAAAACAAATTGTCTTCGAATTCATGTTGAAGCCACAGCGTAGCTCAATGTGTACTGTTGATACTGGTATTACAATTTATAATCTCATTGGTTTCCGACTATCCCCATACAATCTAACTGCAGCTGCGGAAGCTTGCACTTGTTTGGCATAATCACTCTTTGTGCGTATGAATTAAAGGGAGAGAAGTGAGGAAAGTGTTACAAAAGAATTGAACTTGTGCCTCGTGCAAAAAGAATTTATTAAAGTATAAAGGCCTTAATTTCGTAACAAGTAACAATATTGCCGATTCCCCAATTGCACCTTACAAATTTTTACTCAGACACTAGAATAGTCACGGGAATGAATTTTTTTGGCTTGATTTGAATGGCAGTACCGAATGGACAGGGTAAATATTTTTTGCAATAGTCTGAACCTGCTGCATAATATTTTTATAAGAATACTTACCGGTACCCTGCGTGAGGTCTGTATGTATGTATACGAACCTATTTGCAACCATAAACCACACAGCGGTATCATTGTCCGCAGTTTCTTTGATTGACTGTGCAAAACATTCACATATTTGTCCTACCAAATGCAGGCTTCCTTTGAGAGAGGGGGCAGAACCCAAGCAAGAAGTATTTTCGAAGATATACTTTCATAGTTTCTTAGTGTGGCGTCGTCACAGATTCTCTGTCACAGCATATTTCTTGCTGTCTCTGTCAAGTTTGTCTTTGAGAATTTTAGAAATATTTTACCGTGTGTATGCAGCAGAAGAGCCTTTTTGAATTTTATCTTTCCGACAGTGGACACGGTTAAATTTGCCGTGAATGGAAGGAAAAACTGTACATATTGAATTGAATAGAAGTGAATGTTTGTGAAAATTGTTTGGAATGGTTAACTTTGAAGTTTTAAACACTATAAATGTGTAACCTAAGGATTTGACGATTGAGATTACATTACACCAGAACGTACGAGCAGTGGAAGTTCAAATATCCTACCTACAGTAGTCGTCTAGGAATGAATGTGAATGATGAGTGGTGTCCAAATGCAAGGAGATTAATCCTATTCGAATACTAGAGTGAGATTCTTCTTGTCACTCATTTTTCAGTTTTGTTATGTTTACTGCAACAGTAGAAATACAGTATAGTACGTTCAATTACGCTGCAATCTAATGAGTGCGAACTTATAATCTCATGTTTGGGATTATGGTGCTGTTTGGGACTGATTCAACTCAATCTACTAAAAATTGCAGCACTCTTGACAAGAATAAAAAAGGAACGCTTCTCCTTGCTATCCCACAAAAATAGTTTACGACTTGCCTTTTCATTTTATGACTTTGTGAAATAAATATTCCGTTTCTTTTGCTTTGAGTTTGGCATAATATAAAGTGATTGTGTAAGAAGTTTATACGTGCTGTCTTAATTTGCTTGTGGGAGACGTGTTAGTGTTATCAATCCTTAGCAAATAGTTTTAAATATTTTATTTCTGCTAACATTTGTAATTTCATTTCGTGAGTTTTTTATTCCGGTGTAACATTGTGGACGTGAACTGTGCTCCTGACTCGACTTCTTCCTGCCCTTCGAGTAAACCACTTAAAGACCTCGAGTTACAGATCATTTCCTTCGACGGTTCCATCAACTTTTCGTCATGTTGCAATTGCTCATAGATATTCTGCCCAGCTGCAATCTACAATTGTATCCTTTTTCTTGAGTCGATTACTCGCTATAGTATATTAGTCGGCTTAACGTTGCACTTTGTTATGCCAGGCACCCTTGTGATAGACATTCTTATAAGTGATCACCAGAATACAAGGTACAAATGCATAACTTACGGACACGGATAAAACGCCGGAAAGAGGCGCTGAGAAAGACCCAATATCAGGAAGGCTCATCGTCATCCTCCAAGAGTTCTTCGGTTGAGGCAGATTGGCAATTTGTAAATTTCAACCCATGCATGTATGGTCCAAGAAAGTCTTTGGAAAGTTCAGATTCCTTTTCCATTACTGTTACCGACACGCTATCTTCATCACTGACAAACATTGCTTCAACGGCTGGGGATATTGCTGTTGCAACTGCTTTAGTCAGTTCAAGTAATAATGGAAATGACACAAGCGAATCGGCGAAACCTTCAAGGAATGTGGGACGCTCAACAGAAGATTTCTATGAGTTTCCGTCAAGTACCAATTTAAAGAATATTATATCTCCCTCCAGCGGTTCTAGTAATGGAGGCAGTAGTAATCCACGAACACAAAATTTTGTGCAACTGAAGAATCATCCTTCTAGCTCTGTTAATGCAGCATGTAGCATCACGCCCAATGCCACCAGAAGCAAGGCAGATGGATCAGTACATTCTCCCCGCGATTCACATCTAAGAATACATTCTAGACATAGTATAACCTCCACGTTTGATCTTTTACCGAACCCAATTCAAATTCAAGGCCAGTCTAGTACCCATCATCTTTGGAAAAACCAGTCAAACTCTCAACACGTGGTGGAAGATGAGATAGACTCGGACATTGCTTCAAACAGAGCAAAATCTACTGATTCCGTGACTGCAATTATTTCCAAGTCGAATTCTGCTTTATCAACAGCTTCCTCATCATCCTCAGTTTCAACACCGTCATCTAAGCCTGTATCAAGAAGTAGTAGCGGAGTCACACCTTCTTCTCAATCGAAGTTTTACATCCCTTCGCCCTCTCATTCATCCCGACCTCCCTTGCCATTACCACCACGGGGTGGGTCGACTCGGCCTCATTCTTGGGATGTAGACTCTGCAACGAATACCTTGGTCATTAATGGTCGTGACTTAATTTTTGTTAAGAAACCAAGCAATGGTAATAACATTGACGGTAGGAACCCATGTAGTAATAGCAAAAGTAATAGCAAGTCCAGCCATACCAATAAAAATGAAGGATTTGATGAGGCGAATGTAAAGCGGAAACGACATTCGTATAGTGAGCAAGTTCACAGGAAAAGTCCAAGTCATTCACCAAGTAAACTACACCACAATGTTTCTAAGACGGCTCCACATCCGCCACCATTACCATTATATTCTTTGGAACATGGTATGGTGGCCAAAGGTTTTCCTCCTGCTACAAATCAATCAAGGAAATTTCGTCCACCACCACCACTGCCATCTGGAGTCCTTAATAATTTTTCTGCTGTTGGTTCCCTGTGCCTTAGTGTCATCAATCCAAATCATGCATGTATGTACTGGTGACATTATTATTTGCTGTAGTTATGATTTATTACTGCCTACAACTTTATTTTGGTTTTTGCGATGGGTCAGTTTTAGAATGTTTTCCCTGCTCGTTTTTAGGGTTTAAAAGGTAACCGTGTCGTTAATTCACAACGTATCCCACGAGACAGCTTTTTGTTAAATTGTATGTCATACATGGATAATGTCGCTATTAAAATTGAATTAATACCACCATAATTTTGATTGCATTCTCAATGAACTAGATAGATTGATCACAGATTAGAACTTCTACTCCGTTTTACTCATTTTAATACGTATTGTAGAACGTTACGTTATTATGCAATAAATATAATATTCTGAGGTGTGAATTTGCACTTTATGTTTATACATATAAGACGGGGTTGGCTAAATATATAAAGTCATGATCATTTTTAGAAAGCATTATATCAGCTTTCACTTTGGATGCTCTAACCAGGTGTTTCCAATTTTGGGCAGTGAAAGCGAGAGAGGTTGGGGCAGCTGATTGTGCTAATGGATAATATAATCATTGAATGAATAATTTTTCATCTAAGGAAATAATGTCATCAAACATGGAATGAAACATGAATGCCTCCAAATGACTTAGACGATAATGATAGTCTAATAATTTTCATTTGTTTTAGGTGACCGACCTCTAACAGGTTCTGGAAGCAGCGCAGGTAATTTGAAAGGAGATAGGCGACCGGATACATTGAGTGAAGAGCGCCTGGAGAATGATGGACTCGTTTGTGATGATGAAGAAATGAATAGGTACGTCTATTAACTTTGCTTTCTTTTTTCCTGTTTTTAACAAACTGTTAAAACAATCAAAAGCTAACAAGACTTTGGTACAAGGTTAATGTTTTGATTTCTTGTGGCGTTGATCAGCGTAGAGGAACAGTATCTGCTTTCAATGTTAACTGATCACTAGTTATTGTATTCTCAAACTCTATAAGTTTTAAAGTGATTCAAATTCAAATCATGATTTGTTGGCTATCACCGAAATGTTTGTCATGAACCAGATTAATCCGTGCTACAATTGAATCTCATAACTTACCCTTAGTTTTGGGACAAAATTAATGTGCATCTCTGATATGGTTCATATGTCTTCGTATTATTCTTGTATCGTATTAATACATCTCTATCATTGCGTTTAATTTTACAACGAGCTTTGAAAGACGATTACCACAAATGACCGCATTAGTTTAGCTGCGGTTGTTTACAAAATTAAATATATCTCTGTTCAATTTTATAAAAGTGCACAAGCAAGTGATTGGGCTGTGGTTTGCTCCGCTTTCCTTTCATGCTAATTAATTTCAACAACGAATTGAATTTGTATTCTATTTGGCCAAGCCATGTATAATTTTATGGAATTGTATTTGTATGTAGAGGCTACGTCTAAAACTACCATTTACACTTTGATTATTATAAAAGAACAAAAAGTGTATATAGCATTAATAAATACGTAAAGATACATACACAATTAACGATGCTATACGATTTGAATAATACGAATATTTTAATTAGAGTAACAAACATTTCCTAATTTATACTCTGGGATTTCGCGCACTGTCTCACTTATTTTACATAGGGGGCTTTTGTCGGTGTGGCAAATGTTAGCAGTCTTGGAATTGATTATGCGAGGAAATTTTGTTACATTTCTCGAATATAGTAAATGCAGAGGATTTTCCTTGAATAAATATTGTGGTGTATGTATCTAAATTAATGCTTGATTGGTACCTTTGAATTCCCACTTTTGTACTGATGTTTAAAAGGAAAAGTCGTATGTTAAATTTTAAAAGAGGAGTTTCTTTGTTTTTACATAGTGTTTTGCAATAAGTAAATAGTAAAGACATTTTAAATTGAAAGTGGTCAGATTCTTCGTACAAAGTGGGTACGGTTAGTTTAGTTGTAGTTGGTGAATGTATTCCACGGTTGATTTATATGGCGTGTATACAATGTGGAGGTCGTACGTGGGACCTTTAGGTCAACTTGTGCGGACGAATAGCACCGTTTGTAATCATCATGCCTTATGTGAACGTTATGGATTAGAATGCAGCACTTTTAAGAGGTATCCGAGTTATCTGACCCGTAATCTGAAGTTTGAAGAAACAAACATAAAGTAAATTCCCACGATCATCAGACTATTTTTCTTCTTGCTTTTTGTTGTGGTTAGGAAGAGTACATTATTTAACTTAGATATAAGAGTTGTCAAAGTTCGGGCTTAAATCAAGGTTCCTCCTTACGTCAGTGTATCCTCGCTACTAGAAAGTCTTGTTAATTGTTATTTTATCAGTAAATTAATTTTATTTCTTTTATTGACGATTAGCGTCCGACATGAACCAAAGAAGACAACGAATGCTGTCGGAAGGTCAGAGAGTTGCAAGGAACCTCAAAGGGTAAGTTAAACAATCAACTCCGCTGATTTACTTCAGAATATTTACTCTATCTCACTTATTTGAAGTAATTTCATTTTTGATTTTTAAAAATAGAAACAACCCCGAGAGAGAAGAAAACACAGCGACCCTAATTTAACCTCAAAGTCTAGGTAAGATTTCATCTTCTAGCTCTCTAGAATTAGTGCTAAATTCATCCACTTCTAGAAGTAATGTCATTTTGCGAAAAATGCCATCTGCATTGATTTTTCAAATTCGACAAATCTCAATGCAGAAGCAAATCGCACGAAAAAATTAATGCAACCGGAATTATAAGGACAGGCGCGAGCTTAAATAGTTAACTTTGACGAACTTATTAATACACACGCAATAACGATATTCGTTATCCGCATCTTTGGGAAGAGTATCATCAAAAGTGTATCCACATAATTTCCTGCGTACTTAAAGTAGGTTTTCAGATGTTTCTTTTCCTCTTGATGGAGACACCAAATGTGTTTGTGTACTCATCTCTGATTTCTGCTGCCACATATATATATAATTTAAGTAGGGAAAACCTAAGGTTTTATAATAATAATAGGAGAAATGATGGCGATGGCAAGTCAAAATGACTTTGCAGATGCCTGACTCATTCTCAAACAAAATGTGAAGGTATGGCGCCAGCTTGTCAGTCTCCTTCCACTTTCCTCTTTCGCCTTTCCTTTCTTGTATCTTGGTGTCCTCCGTACGGATAGTGTGTAGAAAAGAAGAGTCTCCACTCTCTGACATTTGTTTACTGATATCAAGATTGCTTCGGCTGATATCAACCATTAATGTAATGCAAAGGGTTCGGCATTTTAGGCTTTTGCCTAATATTTTTTAATATGACGATCGATCTGGGATGTGGTATGTGGACGAATCTCATTAACATATGAAAGGTAATGCTAAAAAGTTTAGCTTACCTAATAAACCTAAATCGGCATTTCCGTACCGTACCTATGTTTAGGTGTATATTTCTGTAAAAGTGAATGTTTTCAAATTTTTACTCGTTTGTACAAAATTTCGTCTCCACTTTTATATAACGAAGTATATAGTTATATATTTGCTAAAAGAAACATCCTGATTTCCCCAGCATTTGCGTACATAATGTATGTACTTTATCGACTCAACCGTATAAGTGAATTAATTACATTGTGAAGTCCTGTGGAATAAGCTTCATAATCCGAAACTTCTGTAAATTTAAGAGAAATTCACAAATAAACTATTTAAATCTTATACAAAAATATTGTCAATTTTATTAAAGCCCAAATTGGTGACCATTTAATCTGCTACAAATTCACAAAACCAAAGACTAAATAAATTCTAATTTGGTTGGTCACAGAGTTGTAAAAAGCATTAAGGTACTTTACCTAAATTTCCGAACCCTAGTAAAGCTCACGTGAATATGATACTAGTATATAGTTGATAGCTTTCTGGCTAGTAGATAGCTTTATGGCGGTGAAGAAGCCAGATATAGAGCATTAATAATTTTAGGTAACTGGAGTAGCACTGTTTGCCTATGTTCTACATTACAAAGAAACTAAACAATACGTAATTGGGTTATCCTGCTACTACTATCACACTGCTTTCTATCGATACACCACAAGTACGGCCACCGTTGCTGTTGACTTTAATAGCGTTAACAACGGTGCTGTACTTGCAACTTGGTAATTTTATTGAAGGGGAATAGTGGACAAAGGTGTGCTACATGACGCAGTAGTCATCGCCAAAGCAAACTTTTACTTATGCCCCGGAGTCCATTTCCGATTAACGAAAATTTTAAATGTCACCTAGTCTGCATTTATGAAAAAATGTTGAAACTTTTAGTGTGAAAACTCGATTTTTATTTTTTTTTAAAGCTAGTCAAAGCCATTTTCTTGAATTATCCTAGAGAAAAGGAAATGATTAGGAAAGCTTTTATTACTAGGCGAGGACAAATGATCGAAACTATATTTTTCCACCGACTACACGCACTAGTTTATATAATATATTTTGACAATGACGCTAATTAATTTGCGGGTTATAGAATTGTAAAACTACGTGCGTAAATTTGGTTACACATTACATATTTACACTATTTAAATTCTTCGTGCAGCGACGTTTTCTCTCGTGACTGACTTGGTATTAATAATTCACGAAGTTAAATACTTCTAAATTCGATTTTAAAGGCAATTTTAGAAATCATACTGAACTTTTTATACATTGATGACGACTCGTACATAAATCGAGGCATAAATATATCACAAAGCCACACACACAGCTCACTATTTTTCATATGTACTACATGGAGTTGACAAGACTTTCCGTGCAAAAAGCCACCTAGATTACAAAGTGCATTCCACCCGCACATTTGCAGATCTTTGGCTAGATTGAGCTGTTAGATGATGCCATTTGAAACTTGAAGCACATCTGTGGATGCTTGTGTGGTGCCTTTTTTCTTTTACGCAATAAGTAGTAGGCGATAAAATCCATTCTATTAAGGTATGTATTACAAGTGCTTAATTTTATCATATAATATGACATGTTTAAGGCTACATCGCTATATAAAATACATCAGTTAAACATATTACATAGTGTAGCATTATATTTTTTCCAACTGTCTACCCCACAAACCGCTCATCGAATTCGTTTTATGTATGGCTCGTTTAATAAATGGTTTGTACGACATCATGGACACGGTTTCGGAGTCATTTTACATCATCTTTAGCTTGTAGGCATTGTAAAACCTTTGGAATGCGCCGAAACATTTTCGCAGCTTGTTCAAAGTTAATGTACATTTAAGTGTGTTGTGTGTGCAAACTGTGCAACTAAAAAACCAAAATGTGTAACTGGTCATGCATATGTGTGATGATATATGTGCTTTAAAAATGTATCCTGTCTTTCGCTCCGCTGTCTTCTTACGTGAATTGTACATTAGTGCAAAAGGCTTGAAGGACGGCGACTCTTTCAAATCAGCAAACCAGATAGGCCAGTCATATAAACTATAACCCAATATTTTGCACGTAATAAACATTTGTATATAAATGAGTCGCGAATTGTGTATCATCATAGGGTGTGTTTTGCAGAGTTGGAAATGAAATTTATGAAAGCTTGTACGAACGTGCAAATGAAATATCAGGCGTCTCATTTCTTTAGGAGTGAGCCTGAGGTGAAATAAATTAAATGCCCGTGCTATCAGGTTTTTGTCTCAGTTTTTTACTTCCTTCCTTATCCTTCCTTCTGTTTACACAAGGTTTACACGTCTTCATTAATGGTGTCCATGTTATGGACAGTAAGGTAAGAAATTCTCGCAACCTTGTTACCATTCATTCTCGCCGAAAGGAATAGAAATTGATCTTGTACCATACGTGCTATATATTCAAGTTAATTTCCTTGCGTTGAGAGAAATGAGCACACCAAAGGCACTCAGAGTGCAAATATTTAAGTACATAAAATGCGTAATCATTTAGGTTAACTAGCACAGAGCAAACTCATCTTACCAGGAAAGTTCTAATGATTATTGGTATATTACCTTTCACAAATCTTCATCAGTATCAGCATCGTTATCAAATCAGAGTGTGCGCTCAGGGAACAATTTTTATGTTTTCGGGTCTGATTTCCAACTAATATTATTGCAAGAATGGACTCAGGTTAAAATGAATCTCTCAATGAAGTCCTGTTCATCCCGTATTCCGTGCTCTTGGTTGTATTTCACGTATTTGTAGGAGTGAGTCTGTAACAAGAATCTCCATAAATCTTTTTTCATGTACTCAGCTATGTATGAAAGGAGGAAACACGAAAGCTGCTAGAATTTAACGGAGTAGTTTCTTTATAAAAAGAAAGTGAAGTTTATATTACATCTACCACAAGTAATAACAATAATAATAATGGTAAAAAGCATCACATCACATTATCATCTTTTGCTTCTGCTGTTATAATAAGGCTAAGAGATCAGTTTTTGTGCACTTCTACTTTGATATCTTTGTTTTTGTGTGACTCGTTCGTTTCTGGCCTGGATTACACTGTTGTACTGGTTGAGTGAATTCTGTGCGTAAAAAAGTTTTTGCTCATTTCTCGGGTGTGCTGGCTGCATGCAGTGATAGTGGTGTAGCACAAACATTTCTCCTCGGGTTTCCTCAAAATATAGAAAGCATAGTTTGTCACGATACGAGTAATAATAAAAATGAACTACCAATTTCTTCTCTTACAACAGTTCCATTGATATGTCTTACTGTGCTGTTTCTTCTGCTAATGCACCAAGCTTCAAAAATTGTACAGAAAACCTAGCACATTTTCTTGTTGGCGACGGAAAGAACACTGAAATGGTGATTGAATGTGTAGTTTGCAGTTGCAGTTTAGATAACTTCTGTACAACACTCTGCACGTTTTACAGTGTTTTTGTGGATGTGATACGAGCGAAATTGTTTACTCATTTGCACCCTGCAAAAACATCTTCCTTTACAAATCGTTGTTTTTACTCTTCAAACTTGTGGCTGTGTTTTCTTTTTCTCCAACAATGTGATGGTTGTCTGTTTTTACTAAAAACTTTTTAGTACAATAGACACATGCTTCGACTAACATCCAAAAACTCATGCTGTGAAACTATCATTGTACTTTTTTGTTTCGTTTTCACGATGCCTGTTCTCATAAAGATTATAAACAAGACTTGATCTACATTACGTTTAAACTGCACAACCGACATCGGAAATGGCATTACCATCACAAGAAAAAAAATCGTAGGAAAAACGCGCAAAAGGCTGAACTGAAACTTGGTTGTTTTCACTTTTACATACTATTTTCAAAACGTTGTCACTTCTATCGTGTCTGTCAAAGGTTGTAAGTAGTCGCACAATTGTGTCTACTTGCCCTGCGCTGTGAGATGTAATCTACAAAGTCCATGGTGTGAATTGTGTTCAGAATTGAATAGAGTTAATTTATCTGTTCAATGTTCATTACGAAATTTTCGTAACTCGTAGCTTGTGTATCGAGGCAGAGGAACTCGTAGTCTGGACAAGTAAACTTTGGCAGCTGGACGATGAACAGATTTTGTCAAGAGTTACACCACCACTATTCCAAGCCTTTTCCAATTAAAAACCATCCCTATTTTATCTAGGAGTAAACATATTAGTTCCATTTTATATTAAAAAATTTTGCCGTGCCTTATCCATTCCTTGCGAAGAATGGTGAAAGCAATTTTGATATATCATAATTTTGGAATTTGTAGCGAAGTACAAACTGAATGGTGATCCTCTTGTTTTACGTGATTGGGTGGTGCACACATGAGCATTCAAACGTTTTTAGTGAATATTAACGTGAATTGTAATGTTGTGTGAAGTTATTGGTGTTGTGATAATTTCGAATGCATTGGATCTAAATAAAAATATCTTCATTGAAATTGCCAACATTAAGATATACATCAGTAACAACAAGAGTGCCATTGCAGTCGCATCAAGAATGCATTCTTGGTAAATCAAACTAATTCCAATTGTTTTATAATGATAGATTGAATTTGAAATCTTACTCAGTAAGTTTAGCAAGTCTAGTAAATATAAGACTATGATTTAGTTTAACTTTCTCCTGATATCTTAGAGATTCAATAGTAGTTTCAATTATGTTTACTACGTGTAATGATAGTGAATAGTGGCCTGGAGTATACCTTTATGGAAACACAGTAAACGCACATCTTAAATAATTCATTGTCCGATTCTGTTGTCCGTTGTGAGGATTAATGTTAAGAGACATTACAAGCATATTTACGATTTAGATGTCACTTACTGTATGTTCTCTGATTATCAAATGTATATCTGAAGGATCAAATGTATATTCCAAATTAGTTTTTACATGGAGCATAAACTTTCCAACCTTTCGATCGCAGAAAATGAATGGCATGACATACAAATCCTTCAGAGAGAAAAGATTGGAATAATTTAAGTTTCAGTACACATCCGAAGACTTTATTTACTGATGAGGTTTGATTCCTTATACCACATCTTGTAATTAGTGATTTTATTTTTGATTGAACCTGAATCTATGAGCTCACAGTAAAGTTCATGTGAAATATAACTTTAAGTATGGACAGTAGTGCAAACACACCGGAAGTACGACCGTCAGATGGACGCAGTTTCTCGGAAAGGTATTTGTGTTTGAAGGGTTATGTTATATATTAATGGATGTATGTTTTTATATAGCAGTCATATCAGTTGAAACCCATCTTCAAAACTTTCACATACATATAGTAGAATGTGAAGTTTTAGCAGTTAAAAGTTCAAGTTCAGCTTTGCATACCTTGCTTCGAAGCTTGTTATCAATATGCATGGCTAACTATCGCATCAGTTGGAACGTTACAATCAAGCACATGTTTCATTCATTCAGCTGTAGTTCTCACGAAATAATTTTCAATGAATAGAGCCTTTCCCAAAAATGAATGCGTTGCCGTCTTTCAACATCTATTTTCTGGCATTGGCTGCCGTACCATCCCGCCAGTGATGTTTATGACGCGTGTAAAAAGTGATTTGCTGTGCTTACACAAGTTGGAGACGTTGCCAATAATAAAAAACAAGCAGGAAGGAAAAAATGAACCCCATCTTCTCATTATCATGACTTTATTTGTCAGTCTGGGAAAATACAGTATCTGCGCCTAAATTATTATATCTTACAGTTACATTGAGTAAGCAAAATTGAAAAAGAGAGGAAGTTAAAGGTGTACATCATGAAATTGATACATAAAGCTTTTTTCTTGTCTAGGTGTTTGATGACTCTTGCGGCAGTTATCATTGACTATATCAAAATGTGACTCATATCGGGTACACAAGATATAATATTCATCTCCGGTGCTGTTTCTATTATATATATCTCTAGCTTTTTCAGTTTACTGTTGTTTTGCAAAAAAAGATCATGCTGTGACGCGAACACTTTCCGTTTTATGTATACATACGATTGGATGAAATGGATTGGCAATGATCCCTCAAACGTATCTCGAACATATGTGCAACAATATTCCTTCGTTGCTTCACAAAGAAACACCCTAAGGTTGCTAGCAAATTTCTATTTTTAACACATGAAAAAGACCCTATCCTCTTACCCTATCTTATCATCTCGAATTCATACCACTTCTTTATTCCCTATCTAACAATATTTTATTGCAGCTGTTGTAATTGTAATGAATGCAATCGGAATATGTAACTTGTTTAATAATGTTGTGTTGGATAGTCGGTAAAGGGGACGAAACAGTTTAAGAAAATGTCATTTTTCGTTTTTCTTCAATTAAATACTAACTTTACATAATGCCTCATAGTTTGATGTTTCCAACAATATCTCCTTTCCTAATGTTTAGGATTGAGCTTGCTTATTATTTTTAGTCATCTTCGCGGTGCTTCACTACGTTCGTGGTACTTTTACGATCCGATGGAGCAAAATTAATTGCCACAATAATATTTGAGTAACCAGAAATGTTCGCTATTCGATAGTAGCAAAAATTCGATTAGCAAATACTGTTATTACTTTTTGCAAAACATTTGATATTTGAAACTTGGACAGCACTGTAAGAATAACTACGTTCCAGTAAACTGCACAGCGCTCAAGATCATTAACTTTCCTTAGATTGTTGGTGATGGAGTTTTGATGCATGGACGCAGCTGTGTTCTACTGCCAAAATGAACAATCGAAGATTAGAATAAAAATACAAGAATTTCTCGGTTTTATATTAACTAAAAGAAGTAGAAGATACAATAATTCAAGTTGTGATAAAGTGATTGGTGAGATAGTATTTCCCGAGTTGGAGAAAACGATTGACATTTAAACATATAGTATAAAACAAGAGAAATGGTGAAAGGGGTGAAATTTTAAGGGAAAAAGGATGAACAGGTTTTGCGAGCTGGGAGAATTGGAGTGTACGAATAATGAATTGTCAAGACATAGCTAATAGGTAAGGTTGGCTACGTGAAGAGGGGGAAAATTGCTCATACTGATAATGAGAATATCTATATTTTCATATAGTTTTTTTTGCAAACAGTTAAGGATTTCAAAAGTGCGTATTAATCAATACTGCAAATTAATTTTATATAGGTTATTTTGTTAGAAAGTTATACATGTATATCAAGTGAAAATACAGAAAGCAATCTAATTTCAAGAGTTGTCCAGTGTGTAAGGATCAATTAACTGGAATAAGAGTTGAGTAAAAATGTAACGCTCCTGTATAGTAACGTTGAAAGTTCTTTCATTGATACTTTGGAAGTTATACTATTAAAACAATTAGAATACTCTACGGTAGAGTCTCTACCAGTCTGATTGTTTTAATACAACGAAGAGATATTTCAGATGAATACGATCATGTAAGGGAATTTTTTCTGATATATTGAGAAAGGAAGTACACGTAATATCGTTTTGAACAGCATATAATTCACATATGTATGTAACCGGAGAAAAGCTGCCTTTTTCATAGTATTTTATGACTTTATTACTGTATTGTCTCGATGCATTCAGGTCGCAATAAAGTTATTAAATACTAGGTGTGTTCTTTTCAATAACTCGACTTTGTTTGGTGGTGCTGTGACGTGAGTGAATCCCATACGTACGAGTATATAGTGTTGCGTGACAGGTTTAAGCTAAACCCGAAACTGTTTCTTTCCAAATAATGTACGGATGAATTATCTCAATATGGAGAACCGTTTTTTAAATGAGGTATAAAACTGTGAAGAGTTGCGCAGTCTTTTACACGGTTAAAGAATGTTGCCCAAACTTCTCTACGTTTTTGTAGATTCTTGGGAAGAAAGTGACAGAAGTTTATGTATTGGAATGGATGAATGTAAATTTTTTCTTGGACAGGGAAAGCTTCCCTCATAAATGTATATCTCGGTCTGTTTGGCGTTTGTCTCATTTAGTGAAAGTTCTTAAAGGTATTGGTGATATATGTAGACATTCTTACAACAAACAAGAGATTTTTAAGTATGAGCAACTAACAGAAATGTCGCGTTAGGTCATTCGTATTATGCTAAGTGTACATCGCGTCTAATGCTGATCGAAAAACTTACATTCGTAAATTAACAGATCTGAAGGCATTCTAAATATGCTAATGACTTATCTAAATAATGAAATTCCGCAAAGCGAGTATTCGCGTCGGATCGTTGAATGATCCTTTTTATTTACTTTTAAATTTCTGTAAAGCTAATAGTATTAATAGTAAAGTATTTTGGGTCTCACTGTACGAATACGAATATAATCTAGTTGTAAGCATGTGCCTCCTCTTTCGAGATATAGCTGAATAATGTAGACTTACATATATTCCTAGAACTTCAAAGCCATTGATCCAGCCTAGGATCTCTGTAATCACTATTTATTTATTTTCAAAGAGTTTTGTTTACCTTAAATTATGGTAAAGAAATGTCTAACTAATTGAGTGACAAGCAGTTTATGTTTTCAAAACATAAGTATAGGCAAAGTTTTCCTATAAAACTGATAATTCCAAACAAATAAGTTAATATTTTTCACAGCCCTACCATATTCAAACAGAATTCGTCCGTTTCCTTCTTTTCTGCGTTACAAAAAAAACAGAACACGGTTTAACTGCTGAAAAACTGGGAGCATCTTTCGTTTATGAGAATCCACCAACCATTTTTGCAGCAGATAATCCATTTTCACAGAATTACAGAAACGCATTATGTGTGCACATGTGTTCACTGAATCATTTTGTTTTATTTATGTTTTAAATAGAAGGATCAGTAATGCTCATGCTTGTCACATGAACTCTTTTGTGTGCTATACGTTAAAATGTCAATAAAATTTCATCTTGTATTTGTTTTGGCTGCGGTTCCGTACGCATCGTAAAGTCAAGTGGTAATGCTGAGTGATTGATGAAGGTGGTGAAAACTGAGTATTTGATAGGATACTTAAAAATTACTTTGGTGCATGTTAGAATCTAAACCACTTTTCATATTTACATATCACCGTTTTATGAATACGCTTTCAGTTCACAAATTGACGATATTATTACTTTTTCGTTTGTTGGAGACGAGAAAACGGTGAACCGAAATAACCCTACATTTTTGTGTTCCTCGTTTTGGGATCGAGGTATCTCTTTATGTCTAATTATATTAAGTGCTAGAAGAAACAGTGGATATTGACAATGTGGCTAGAAGGAACTGCGAGCCTAAATCCTTCAGCTTGACTCCTAATGAGGCGTACGGTGAAGTAAACGCTTTGATATTTACAATGCAGATGGGGACCCAATGAGTTTTACGGAGGCTCTACGAAGTGGTTGATACTAAATTCAATTCTAATTAGGTTGTTATCGAATGTAAACGATATCTTACCAGTGTAGATAAACGTAAACTAGCCTTAGATGATAATTACACTATCTATGTGTCAAGATCAGAATCAACGAAACAATGACATATTTCCACCAGAGCAAAGAATAAGTTAGATGGGTTGTAGAGGCTACACTTGAAGCTAAGTAGACTTTGATATATACTTTGATATGCACGCGATACCAAAGTGCTTCAGTATGTAACTGGAGTTAAAGTACTAAAGTTACTGGAGCACTTAACGCTGTACCCAAATTGTTACGACTCGTAGCTTACGAGGAAATGACGAGCGTATTCACGAGTTGAATTGAATTCCGCTTCCGTTTGATGCTGTTCTCTATCGGTTGCCTGTATGTAGTTGTTATAAGCACTTGTACATATTGTGTAGTCGCGATTCACCTGCAGCATCCACATTTTTGTGTTTAGTAATATTATAACTAGGAATATGAAATAGCTAACATTTTAGTTCCGCCTGTAGCAAACTTGGAGGTTTTTATTATTATTTATCAAGTGGAGAATTCCTTTGAAAGAGGTAAATTCTCTGTAGAATTCTCTAAGTTAACAATCAATGGAGATTTGGTTGGTTGCAATGTTGTCACCATAAGTCTAGTATTCGTGTACGTGCTGGTTGAATGGGAGCGATTAATGCTTTCACCAACTCGTCGTGCTACTTCACTTCTTGTAAAATACAGCGCAACATTGATGCTAATGAGTACTTAGCAGACTTAGCTACAGTTTGAACTTGAGTTACCGAAGTGCGCTTTTCTCCAGCTTTGAATTATATTTCGGGTGTAACTGCCTGAAGAAACTTCCGAAAGAGAAAGCTAGTTGTGGTAACAAGTTTAGGATTCACATTTCAGACGTCAAGTCATAAAAATGTTCTACAGAGTAAGTATGAGTGAAAGTATAGTAATAATAAAAGAAATCTTGAAAACAGTTAAGCCGATCCTATATAGGCAATTTAAAATTGCCTGAAATGCAGTCAGATGCAAGAGTGTGTGCACCATTGCCATAAAAGTCAAAATAAATTCTCTTAAACGATAAGCTAGAATGTTGCAAGTGAGCACATTCTTCGCATTCGTTCTCGAAAAAACTTAGACCTATGTTGAATAACAATAACGAAAAGGTTGGCTTTTTCCTACTCACTGTACTAGTTTCATGCATTTCTTATTTCAGTGCTCATTGCCAGTATCCAATAAAGTTTCCGAAATTGTGGGAAGTGAAAGGGGAAATTCAAAGGGGATGCAATGTGGTTATAATGGTATATATAGCTTTAATATAGCGACTCTCGTCAGCTTTATTATGTAAGTCATGTACGTGTGACTTATCAATGCGACTACTTAAAATAGAAATATTGACTCAATGTCGCTTTCCTACTCCACCCTCCAATTTTTCTAATGGACGGTTCCGTGGCGCACGAATAATGTATTTATCTTCTACGATACTTATCTGCGGATAACGTTTTGTTGGCTTTACTGACTTCCCTGAATTGATTTGTTCTAGTTTGGTTCTAGTATTGTCGATTTTAATCAAGGCATTCTACGTAATTAATTAATACATTTCCAGTTCTTTTCCTAACAAACATGACATCAAGAAATGTCTTAGTCCTGCATTAAACTATTCAACTACTACTGTTAAATTGATGTGAGTCAGTATTAATATAGTGCACCAGTGCACCTTTTATCGAGCTCTTAGAATAAAGATTAAGTACTGTATACGATGGGTTTTATAATGAAGTTTTACTGTATTAAAAATTAGAGTTTCATGATGGCTTTGGACAACGACATCCTTCATTTCAGTTAAATACAAATACGTATCACGAAAGACAAATTCAAATGGTACTATTTTACACTGGTGTTATCATTTCAGCAATTTACAGTTCTAGAAGTCCATACCAAAGAGTCAAACTGTCACAGCAGTTTAAGGCAAATACATTCTAGGTAGCTTATAATGTGACACGCACTGGACAGATAATTCAATAATGTTTTCATAACAGAATGGCACATGTTTGTAACAAACCTTGAGGAATGTTTTATACTGCTACTGCATCCATGTAAAATGTCTCATTTGCATTTCTGTTCGCTTTAGAAGATGGTAGATGAATAAAATAAATTGTATGTTTTAATTTAATTGATATCTATGATATGACGCAGGGGACGAACCTTCGTCTCGTTCATAGAACATCAAAGAATAAGGATTTAGTGCTACTATGCTAATTAAACATTTACCTGCTTCCAAACAGATGAATTATGCTACATATCCAGCATAACGTCTGGAATATTCCATACTGGTTAATGTCAGTGTCAGTAATTTAGCGTAAGGAAGTTATATAATGTCAGATCCAGAATTTGATTTTGTTGTTGTTTTCAAGTCGTAAGAAGTGGATGAAAATAGCTTAATTCGTTTATGCTTTACTTTTGTAGTCTGTTGGATTTTAAAATTGAAATGTTTATTGTTAATTTTACAGTGATGTCGATCTCGATAATCAGCGTCACCTCTCTGATCCCAATCATTCAGGAAGTTCCTCCAATTCTAGCCTCTCGGCAAGGTAAGTTTATTTAAGTCGTATATTCTGAATGTAAGATGTTCAGAATTACCTTATTCGCAACTCACAACAAATTTATTTGAATTACAGAAGCTTGGATAGAGACAGTCCCAACACCTCCTCCATAGAATTGGTAACAACTGCTCATCAGCCGTACTTCCGTCGTGATCGTGACTCTGAAACGCCTGACAATCTCGTTCGTCATTCCGACAACCTATGTGAAATTCCCCCTGGATGGGATGGAGACAGTGATATCGAAATTGAGCAAGACGCCCCTGACTGGACAAAAGATGTTCCTGAAGAAACTCTTAGCCGACTGGATCGGCTGGGAAAGAAGAGACAGGAAGTTCTTAATGGTAAAAAATATCAACGAGAACAAACAAGCTTTCTCCCTTATACATTTTTTTCTCCATTGCGAATTTAGTCACGAAACAAATCTGTTATCAACAACACTGGTTATGAGAATATGACATTGAAATAAAATATTGGTTTTGTTCTTTGTTCTTTCATCCAGAACTTTTTCACACGGAAAGGCTGTATGTCCGCAAGTTGAAAATAATGGATCGATTATTTTCGCGTCCGATTAGAAACCAACAGTTACTTTCTACAGAGATGATAAACCTGTTATTCCCAAACTTGGAAGAAATTCTTAATATTCATGACCAGTTCAATGCCTCGATGAAGAAGAAACGAACCGAGAACCCATTAGTTGGTGATATTGGCCCGGTGCTCTTAGAAATGGTATACCTTATGTTATTAATAGTTTTTATTGAAAAATTACGTAAAAATGTAAGTTATAAAGTCCAACCTGTATGTGACAATCTTATTGCAGTTCGACGGGGAGCGAGGTGAACAACTAAAACATGCGGCTTCAACGTTTTGTGCACGGCAACAGATCGGCTTGGAGCTGCTGAGGGAGAAAAGGAAAAGGGACATGAAATTCCACGCTTTTTTAACTGAAGCTGAATCTAACCCGGTAACTGTCTACTAAATAACTTTTCTATAATTGCCTTGATTCTATTTTTTATCATTGCATCGAACAAAATCGTTGAGCACTGTTAAACGATGGAGCGGTGTGTGTCTTATGAAAATTGTTTTGGTTATCGCTTTTCTTATATAATGATTTCTTGTTATGTACAATAGGTTTGTCGCCGCCTAGGAATCAAAGATATGATACCTACAGTCATGCAACGACTCACAAAATATCCTTTGCTGTTTGAAAGCTTGTGCAACTGCACAGCTGCTGATTCCATTGAGTACAAAAATCTCCAGAGAGCTTTAGAGCTGAGTAAAGAAATTCTGTGTAGTGTGAATTATGCAAAGAAAGAGGCTGAAGATGAAGAAAGACTATCGGAGATTCAGAGAAAGTTGGACAAGTCCTTCTTTGAAAAAGGAGTTGAAAGGACGGATCTTGACCTAAGAGTATGTGCCCATGCCCATATCTTATCATATCTGATGCAAAATTGTTTGTCACATAAAATGAACTTGTAACATTTACTACAATTTTTATTAATGCAGAATTTCGATTTCACACGCCATAAACTGATACACGACGGGTATCTCATGTGGAAAGTACAAAAAATGAAGGGTGACCGACCGAAGTCAGAGCACCAAGAGGTGTTGCTTGTTCTTTTGGAGGAGATGGTCGTCCTTCTTTTGAAAATTGATGATCGGTATGTGTTGAAAATGCATAATATTGGATCCGGAAGAGCAGAACGAATGCCAGCGAGGCCCATTATAAGGTTACACACTCTTCACGCCACTCGAGCTGCAGGTACTAAATAAATTAAATAAAAATAAATTATCAGCCTACGACTTATTCATTCTGAAGATTTTGTCTCAAAAATTGATGTTATTGCATTTCAGACAAAAAGGCGCTTTATCTAATTTCTAAGACGTTACACACTCCGTTTATGTTTGAACTGGTGTGCAGTACTGCAGAAGAACGCAACATGTAAGTAAAGATTTTGCTACTTTTATGAACACTTTATTTTGCTAAAAAATTTAAGTTCCTAAAACTGGTTTGAAAAGGGAAATTTCAAAAATTAGGTAAAGTTTTTTTTTTGTATTCCATCGATGTATAGTCTATAGTACATAAACATGAATTTGAGAATGATTCCAAGAATCAAATAGTCAAAACTGTTGACAATTGATGAATGAGTTGCGAAATCTGAAAACTTTGTGAAACGAGGATGGGATACTTGCCAAGGTCGTTCTGAATAATTCTCTTTACAAACCTTTCGTCTAGTCTAATGTCAAGGAACATGAAATTAGACAGTTGGGGAATTATTACATACTTCTTTGCATGAATATTATACGATTATTTCCTTTTCGTTCACAATTATTCAGATTCAGGTATTATCGTTTGACTGAATGACGAATCAAAACCAACTAATGTTTAGATATAAGAAAAATTCCCAAATAACTCATTTTTACCGTTCTTACAAAACGGTACTCTATAATTCTTCGAATTTACTCCAGCTCTTTCAAACTTCAAACTGGAAAATTCTAGAACAGTTGTACAAGCTGTACGATTTTCATATTCTAAATTTCGTCATAAATGTTTCTGAGTGGAGTAGAGAATAATTATGCCACACATCTTGATTGACTTTGGAAAGTGATTATTTGCTCTGTATCAAGCAGTTTGAAAAAGAGTGTTGCGCACCAAAAATAACACTGGTCTATTAATATCTGAATTATGTTCACTCGCTTCTCGTTTTCACTCGAGTTTTTCGTCGGGAATTTTTGTCTGTAAGCAGCCCCGATTGTACACTTCATGCTTTCTAAAATTGCTGTTGTGCAAAAGTGACTAGTTTTATTAGTCATTTAGTTTTTTTCTGAACCATGCTGCTCCTTGTGAAAAAAACTTTTGAGTCGAGTTATGCTGTGCTACTAACAGACATGTAAAATGTCTTTCCCACAGATTCTCATTCACGTAGGGTTTTGTTACGAGTTAGTTTCGAACTGTCGCATTATTCTGGCAATGGTCGACAAGTGAGGGAAAATGTTCATTTAAATCCGTAAAACTTGAATTACAATTTTTACAAAATCTAAATCCTCGTTGCAAATTGTTTTTGGTGAAATTGGAAAGTTTTATAACTCAAAGCAGAAAGATGTGTAGCTACATCAGTGAACATTTGTCTGATTCCACGTACTTGTAACGTGGTGAGTATCCCACAAATACAAATTGTGTTTCGTCATTTTCATACCAAACCTACCTTTAACAATTTCAACTGCATTCATTCATTCTTTGGAAATCAATCGTAATCTGATCATCTTGGTTTTTGTGCTTGACCCTTTCCCTTGTGAGTGAGCAGTATGAAAGTTCAGTTTTCTAAGTTTTGTGTAACACAGCCCTTTTATCAGTATTCATTTATTTATAATTTGAATTTGTTTCCCATGTGTGAATATTTTGTGCAAAGCAGTATTTAAAACCCACTTCAGACTATAATTAAACATGTCAGCCAACTCTTTAAAGCATGTCTTTAATGGTGTTCAAAACCACGCCACGCGGTATTTCAATTCAAATGTATAATTAGTGTGAGTCAAACGGATTTAAATGGAAAAGGATTTATTGTAAGCTTTTGATTCATTTTTGTGTAGGTGGTTACAACATATTACAAGAGCAACGGACGACTACAAAAGCAGACAGGAGTCACGACGCAATGAAGTTCAGCCCATTGGTAACATTCCACCATCGGTTCCAGATTCAGAGGATAGAAATAAAGAGTAAGTACAGGCAACAATTTTGAGTCATTCGCATCATTGGTAGTTCTATTATGATATGATTCATATCGAATGTCTTGGAACATATCGCATATAACAGAATGATTTGTTACAATTGTCAATTATGGCAACTTATTTTTTTAGTCTTCATCATAGCCTCATCATTTACTTTTGTTTTATGAGAAAGAAAAGAAAAATGAATACTTGACATTTGGAACCTTGCCCATGTAGGTTTTCTGGAACAAACAAAATCCATTCATTCCTCACATTTCTCAAAACATAACCATCTTATTCAAACTAATTTGAAAATGGTGACTGTTGTGGAACAGTTTATTAGTTTGTAGTTCATGTTGCTTCTGGCGCGGTTAGGGTATCGGTGGTGAAATTCCAAGCCTTCATTTTCGCAATTTTTGACCGATACTCAAACCCGACTAATCAATAGTCATTTGCTAATAATTGATTATCAAAAACTCCCTCTTTCAATTTTTTACCACCGATATTCGAACCTGACCTCGCTTCTTGCAGCAAGAATCTTGCTGTGTGTTTATTGAAAGTTTTCGGGCATTCAGCGGCTTTTGGTACAAAGGAAAGGCTATTATGAAAACTTTATAATGTAGATGGGAATGATGGGATCTGTTCTAATTCTACTTTCTACTTGTTGGCAAAATCAGTCAGCCGAACCGTGTAAATGAGAGAGCTAGTGAAGCAATGTTTATCTGAGCTAATATTGAATGTTTATTTTCAAGTTTTGAAAAAAATGAAAGATTCATGAAATCTCTTAATATAATTTGAAAGCGGAACTCGAATTGTTAGATGAAAAACATCTTCTGTGGCTTTTGTCAGTATTGATTCACTTAGCATTTTACGAGACCTGTATGTAGCTCTGATTTAAAGAAATATTTTATTAAATTTTGGATTTTAGTTCGAGCGAAGTCGCAGAATCCGGTGGAGCAGAAAGCAATGATCAGGCAACCGACACCAGTTCAGGTGTGCAGCCGGAGGCAGGGCTGTCAACGAAGGACTCTAGACCACCTACTCTAGACACCAATAGTCCTTCAACAAATCCAGCAACGCAGAGTCCTGAGTCTCCTGAAAAGGGTGTTGCAGGTACAATTTATTTCTCTTTCCTTCACATGGTGCTTTATTTTTCTATTTAATCTACCCCGAATGCTCCACCTAAGGCCATAGGCCTGTAGACCTTCCGAAACAGTTTTCAAAAGTAGGTATGAATACCAGAATAATATTGGAGCAATTGGAGCAAGCCTTCTTCAATAGGAGTTTTATTAATTTAAATATTCTGGAGATCGCTTCTTTCTTTCTTCTGTGGGATGCCTAACACGGCGAATTTTGTAGCCTTTCGCAGATAAAAATGTTCATGACGATGCACTTTGTTTCAGAATTGTAAATGCATACATTTTCCTTACAAATTCTCGCAATATTTGAATGCAATTCAGTTATATTTGGAATTGGAACTCTACGCTTTGAAGGGTGTTCTGTAGAATCTGGGTATAAAAAGTTGCACGTTGGTATCTTCCTTCTATTTGGAAATATTTGGACGTATTGGATAAGTATTTGTTAGTTTTTTCTCCTCCTTTATGCTCTATACATATGCTCGATTATTTAGGTGATGGGGGAAAACTATCTGTAGGAGATAAAGAGGGACAATCTTCTTCTACATCACAAAGCCCTGCTCCACGTCGTAGCAAAGGGGAGTTTTTGAGGGTGACCGAAAGTACACCTTTAATCGATCCTTCTGAGGTGGTTGTTGAAACGACAGAAGTTCACTTTGCAAAAGTTTACTGTTCTCCACATGGTACATACATATCAATTCACAAAAGTTTACACTTTGTCTCACTTTTCTCTATGTATATGCTCTACTGATTTTTATACCTTCTTTTCTCGTTTTTCTCTTCCAACTTTTCTTTCATATTATTTCACTTTTCTTTCGTTATTTATTTTAGTTATCTTTTGTAGCAATTTTGTGTCTTTTTTGACTTGGTTAATCTCGTAGGAGGTAGAAAAACAATCCCTAGTTAAAACAGGCTCGCTTCGTGCCTTTGCACGGGTTCTATTCTCAAATAAATAATATCGCTTCAGTTAGTGCTTCACATCAATTTTGCCAGAATAATGCGTATCCAAATAATTTTCTTATTAAGACACGCTTCCATTTTATTTATTACGCTTTTCGTAAAAGTCTGTAAATTTGTAGTATGTGGGCGCATATATTTACTTTGTTGTTCTTTGCATTGCCATTTCAGAGGAACTCAAAAGATGTGACGCGCAGATTCACATGGCTTTTGACGAAAAACTCAAAATTATTTCCAAATTGTGCCACATTCCACCAGAAGAGGATATTCCAAAGGAAGATTCGGCAGACTCCTCTCCAGATTCGACAGAGAAACCAAAAGATGCCAAAGAGTTAGTTGCTGCTTGTATACATCAAGGTAGATGTCAGATTCACAATTCTCATACTTTCACCCATCCTTAGCATTTGTAATGGAAGGGGGCAATTGAGAAGTTAATTATAATTTAGTAATACATTATATAGTTGATCAGTTGGGTCGTCTTATCACAACACAAAAAATGACTAGTGAGAACCTGCAATTGCAAAAGGATCAACTCGGTATTCATAAAGTGTTGAATGGTCTTCTGGCACAACTTTTGGTAAGATTTATACGGAATTACAAAGTTGCTATTTGTTCATCATAAATTGTTGAGTTTATTCAAAAATTTGTAAACATTTTCAATTTTAGAGTGAAGTACACCGGAAAGATGAAGATCTGGAGTTGCGACGACAAGAACTATATCGAATTCGTGAGCAAAATCATGGCTACCAAGCTCGGCTTCAAGCGAAAACCAAGGCCGAGCACCAGCAGGCATCTTTAGTCAGTCCTGTTCGTAGTCCAACCCATTCACGGCCCAACAGCTTTGTCTCGCTGTCCTCCGCTTCAGATCATCATGATTACACACATGAAGATGAGACAGGTAACACTTTTCCTTATTTTTCTGCTTATCGTTTTAATGTCGAGCTGACTAACTGACAATCATCATATGAAACAGCACCATTTGCGGCTGTCAACCGTCAGTATTTTAACTGCATGCTCTAATGAAAATGGTTGAAAATGCATTTCATTTATTAGTGCCTGCAATGCAATACGCATTAATGATGTCAGCATTTCCTTGCATGTTTGTGCAGAAAGACACCAAATAAAACTGAAATATTATTTTTTAAGAGTTTTTGAATTTGTTTAGAAAAGTGCTTTTGTGTCATTCACAGATTTAGAGACTTTTGAGACTTAAAATTGTGTATTATTGTGTCATTGTTGTTACTTTCGTGTTGCATCTCTGTCTGTGTCTGTCTATCGCAACTGCATTGGAACGTGTGCTCACTTGTTTGTCATTATAAAGAAGAGTAAGTTTGCCCCAACAAATCACAAATTCTAAATTTAAATGAAAATGTACATATGATTATCTGTTCTGGATCATGAGCTTATAAGTAGTTAATTTGGATGCTGTATACGCAGGTTTTAGAGATGTTTGCATTGCATGATGCTTCCTGTGTTTTATTTTATCAAACTAAAATGGAGTCGTAATTTCACTTGTAAAGCGTACTTTTAGCTCCGTTTTTGGTACATATTATGTTGTAGAATAGAATCACATTTTAAAGTTAATCGATTTCCGTGTTAATCTTGCACATGTGGAAACTAACGTGTGTTTGTTATTCGTGATTGGTTGTTCTTTAGAAATTGTGGGGAGAGCTCCCTTGAAGCCGCAATTATCCGCTCCTGTAGCTTCCTCCAGTTCTAACAGCACGAGTCCTCCGTCCTCTGCCCTTCCTGCAGGCGATGCAGGCTCCTTCTCTACTACCACAACATCCGCTTGCGATAATCTTACTACCGCTAAACCGGGAGAATCGCGCAGAATCCTGGCAAAAGATGTTCAGAGAAAATCGTCCAGCGAATTGGCACATGAAGTGAGTCGATTTAAATAACAGTTTTGGCCACAGAAAAACCTGGGAGTTAATGGTGTGATCTGTCTGGTCTGTGTTTTCTAACGCTGCTTTCATTTCAATTGGGCTTTTTGTGTTCATTATTCGAGTCACTGATCCACTCCTTCTCTATTCTATTACGTCACATCTTTCCTACTACGTCTTTACCATCAAGTCTAATTGGGTTTGATCTGAATTTAATTAGGAATTTGCTGACGCACTAGAAGATTGGGATTCTGGAGTAGAGACAAATCGCGAGTCAACGGAAACAGAAGTGATTGCTCCAACGAACGAAATTGTCAGCAGCGATCAGCAGGATGTAGAAGAAGAAGAAGGATGTTCCAAGGAGAAGTTAGTAGAGGGAGAGATTTCACAGGTTCCCAGTACTAATGACAACGAAAGTTATAACGTACCTGAAAATGGAGAGCTCTCTGGTTTGGAGTCTACGAAAAGCATGACTACCACCTCTTCTGCAACATCCGCAGAGGACGAGCATAATCAAGGTTTGACAGCGAACAGCGCTTCGGACGACAGCTTGATAAACGGTCATCAGGAACATATCCCCGCAGAAAGTAGCAAGTCTATTAACAATTCATCTGGAGAAGAAATTTCGAACAACGGAAAATGTAATTCTATCGAGGTTCAAGATGGAGAAGCACAAGAGAAAACTCAGCAGCGTTAAAACGGGTGTGAATACAGAAAACGATTGTCTCGCCTAGTAAAAAGGCAGTAACGAGGAATTTATTGGGATTTACTTGCTTGAAGACTTCCAAGTGCGATGAGATTTTTTCAGTGTTGATCCTGTTCTGTTTCTGTGTAACTTCGTAACGTGTGTGATGGCTATTTATAAGTATGTAGTTTTAGATGTTATATTATATAACAAAGGAATTAAACCTAGCGAAAATAAATTATTTAATTCGAAACAGTTTTAAGAGTATGTATTAGTGTCGATTTCGCCTTGCAGGGCTTGCGTTTTGTCAACAAACAATTAATACATGTAGAAATTATCTTTAGCATAAAAAGTGCATATGTTACTTATTATTATTGACATTGACTTCGTGGACGCATTAACGCATAATTGCACTTGCTGTAGTCTGTAAAAATAGAAATATCGCTACGGGAAGGGTTTTCCATACAATTGTCTTCGGCTGAAGTTTCCACTGCTACTGCATTGTGATTTCTTCAGAGGACGAAATCTTTGTATGACTCTGGTCAATCAGAAATCAGAACGTACGTATTTATATCTTCCATAATCTCGTTATGTGACAAACAATGCAAAACGCAACAAGTTTTTTTGTTTGGGCCGTAATATTATTAACATAACTGATACATTTCTAGTTAAGTCAATTTTCATAGTCCTTCTTTTAAATCTCTCTACCTCGTATAGACGAGGAGTCCAAAACCATGCTCGCTGCAGGTCGCCTTCCATTTCCAATGTATTGAAATTTACAAACAAAGCATTTTGATTGTTCTTTCCTACAATCATCTCACCTTTCCGAAATTTGTGGAGAAAGGCTAAAATGTAGAGAAAATCATTTTTCCTTAAAGTTAACAGTATTTTGAATGGAAATTAGCGCTATAAAAAGCAGGATGAGTGAGTGATTTAAGATACCATTATAATTTATTATTCAAATAACGTCGTTAAATAAGTCGTTGGGATCTTCAGGTCCCCTACAGCCGTGTAATCTCTAGACGTAAGCTATTTTTGCTACTTTAGTACGTGTTGAAATTTGAACAATATTTAAATGTATTGAATAAGAAAATCCACCCGAAGAATTCTCGGTGTAAAAGAGGTGCCGAGTACCGACCTACCATCTTTTTCATTAGTTGTACAATTTCCTTCGGGACTTTCATGCTGTAAAATTATTCTTGGAATTGGAACCACGTGGGTAAAGACGTGGAACAGAACAAATTTTAGATTTTATTCAACAATTTGTGACAGTATATAGTCTAAAAATCAACATTAAAAGCATATAAATAATGATTTATCATACCTTTAAGAAACTTGAACAATGATTGTACGTAACGTGTAAATTCAAATGTCTTCATTAGAAATCGCAGTTCGGAAATAAATAATACAAAAAAAAATCAAATAAATACCCCCTTACCTTGTATTGTATTGTGATGATGGTTCTATTATAACAAATTATTACTTTATTCCAATGCTATGGTCAATAAAATTAACAGCCTCGCCTCACGCAACTTTTGATAAATATTTATAGAGAGAGAGATACAAAAGCCATTGTTTTCGGCAACAGCTTTCCTCTCCTAAGTTTAAATGAATGTGCCACTTTTCGAGTCTTGTCCGACTTGTTTGCATTGAAACTGATTTTTAAGATGTAAATTAATGTTTAAAAATATTTATTTAGAGTGCTGTACGAAAAAGTAGTGTCGGTGGAAAGTTGTGGAATCGATTATGATTACACAACAACTGGAATTGTTAGCATGCATGCTGCAACCTTCATTTGCTTTATTTTTATCAAAGTATTATGCACTGTTAATTATAATTAAAGTTATTCATAAACATTCAGAAAACATTGTTTACTGTCTTGTAATAATTGTTGTTTGCTACATACGTTATTTAACTGTTAAACTTTTTAAATCATTCAAAGCATTTAACGTTATTTTCGCTAAAAACTTAAAAGACTAGGTGTAAGAAGCCTCATTGTCAGCGTACGTTAATTAATAGTGTCCACATTACTAAATCGACACTGTGCTTCGTTTGGGTGACAAGTAGAGTAGTTAGTAAGTAGTAAGTCGAACTTAAATGATAAGAAGGTCGAATCGTTACAAACTAAAACTCAAACAAACTATCTCTGTCGCTTATCGATTCACGCGACATTTAACACTGATTGTGTTTAGGTGTTAAGTCAAGTTTATTTCCTTCTGAAACCTGATTTGTCGGCCAAATTTAATTTCAAGTAATTTAAATGTAAGACAAATTAATTAACTTTATTTAACTGCAATTTTGTCAGCTCTGGAAGGACACGTTCACCTCCTTTGCTTGGCATCTTTATGCACGCGCATTACAACCTCAAGTGTCCACTGAGTGCATTTATTAAAAAGGTGAAAACAAAAACAGGTTTATTTACTGTTCACGGTGAAAGTTTGAGGTTGGGTGTTTTACGTGACAGGCATAAATTACTCGTTGTTAATTAATACATCAGTACAATGATGATGATGATGACTAAATATTGTACTATTTCATTCATTGCTTGCATTTGCTTATCCACTGTGCGCCTACTCTTTCAGAGAAGTGTAAAAATGTATTTAAAAACGATATGAATTGAAATTATATTATAACTAAAAATTATATTGTTACTATTATTATATTGTATGTACCTTAATTACTGGTTATAATTACTGAAACTTTAATTTAAAGCCTATGAAAAAGATAATTCAATAAAAAGATGATAATTTAAAACAAAGCTTTTCAAGCGTCTTTTTTATTTTAAACTTAATTTGTTACAATTGCATCGTTTTAAATCTTTCATCATTTGCATAAACAAATTCATACTAAATGTGAGTCAGCAGGATACGAATTTTTATACGGATACAAATATGAATTTTTAATTTGATGATGTACAATTTGCATGACTGTACTATCGATCTCAGATGAACTTTAATGTGTACGAATTGAATCAAAATTGCGGAAATTGTGGCATGGCGTGAGATATTCTCAAGGGCATCTCGTTTTGCCCCAGAAAGATTTATTACTGATGTAATAATTCAGAAAGCTGTCGTATGAGTGAAGAAAAGTTTGATTTTTATGACGCATTTTAGGTTGGTTAAGGTTTAAAAAGTTAAAACCAATATATTTCATAAAATGTATTTTCGATCATTTTTTAAACGCTAGCTAATACATTTCCAACTAATAATAGAATTTGTTTTTAGTTTTTAAACTGAAAATAATAATATTTAACTGCAGTAGTATCTTACAAATATAGTGTAAAATAAGACCTGAAATAGTTATTAACTATTCGTTAAACGGGTCAATTATTCTGAAACGCTGCCTTGATTCTGTGCTTCATGCGACGAGATCGCGTCATCCTTGAAGCCTCTACTCTTCTTGCTTGAGCAATTTGAGCATTCTGCCTTCTAATTTGGGTTTGAGCAACTTTTAAAACGTCTGAGGTTAAAATCAGGGAGAGCTCTTCAGGGATACGTTCACGAAGCATGTCCAACACTCCAACCAAAACAAGGCTGTCATTCATAGTAACGTCCAATCGATGAATTAATCCATAATAGTGCAAAAATTGTCCAGCAAATATCCGAGCAAGTGTGTTCCAGTCTGTAAGAAACTTCCTCGTTCTACAAATTTGGAGGGGTCTTTCTAATTCAATAAGCGTAGTTATTTCTAAATATAATATTAATTTAAAATAAGGGTTATATTTTGCTTTCATTAAATACCACCACGAATTGTCACGAAAAAAATTGGTCATACCATCTGCGAATTGAGTTAGTAAAGCTTTGAAAGTTGATGCTTCATATTCGGACAATGGATCAATATGATCAGGACAAACG